>CM035407.1:56618880-56678880 GCA_020310875.1 Ceratopteris richardii | reverse complement strand
ACACTAGCGTGCGCAGACATTGATGGCATTTTTAATTGGTGTGAATGTATTCGATTTAAGTCTTTTGACTTGCATTTGCTTGAGTAAGAAGTCTTATTATGAGTGACTTGAAGTTCATGAAAGCTCTCTAGAACATCTTCGAGAAACTTCAGATTTGAAATGCACAGGCACAAACAGAAATGACTTCTGAGGGCATCACTAGCTTCAAGAGCTGCATAAGGATTGATAATTCTTCCATCAATCAACTCGTTGGTGGTGAGATATATACACACCTTATGAGGTTGGGGAACGCCATGAACATGCATTGGGATCAAATGAGAGATGCCATGAACATGCATTGGAATCAAAAGAGAGATTGATACAAGAATGAAAAAACCCATCATAAATGCACATGAACTCAGGGGTCTATAGATGCAGCCGGCCAATGTGTACTGTTTTGAAAACTTGCGATCTGATATTTGCTATTGAGGCTTACTATGTAGGCCGTGTGTACTATGTACAGCAGCTGTACTTCTTGCTGCTTTATTCTGATGAGCTCACGTCCATGGACATATCCAAAAAATGAGAGATCAGTTCAGTGGTAAGGAGATGAATACACATCAACATACTCATGAATTCATGTGCGCAACAAGTAAAGGGTCTGCGAAGTCATTGAAGGGGGATGTGGTGGTTGGAATGTCAATGGCATTTGGTAGCCTCTCGCTGGCTTCTTCAATCCGAGCCAACTCTGTGTGCACTTGTGAGCGTCAACTCCTAGCGATGGTGATGGAGGACTACTGAAGCCTTCACATGCCATCCAAGTACGTGTACATGTCTGATTCTATACAGCAATGCTGGCTTCTTCACTCCGAGCCAACTGTGTGTGCGCTTGTGAGCGTCAACTCCTAGCGATGGTGGTGGAGGACTACTGAAGCCTTCACATGCCATCCAAGTACGTGTAACATGTATGATTCTATACACCAATGCTGGCTTCTTCAATCCGAGCCAACTGTGTGTGCACTTGCGAGCGATCAACTCCTAGCGATGGTGATGGAGGACTACTGAAGCCTTCACATGCCATCCAAGTACGTGTACATGTCTGATTCTACACACCAATTTAAAGCTCTCTCTAGAAAGATAAATCAAGGGGACGGGAGAAGTGTGCATGTGAGTTGCTGTTGGGGTTGATTTAAAGCTCTCTGTGTGGACAGAAAAATCAAGGGAAATGAGAGAACTGCACATGTGAGTTGCTGTTTTCTTTGTTTTCTTTGTGTCCATGTGATTGTAGGGACTGAAAAATATCATGATATTAGCAACACTTCATCTTGGACTTCCCACAAAAACCAAGCAAGGACTTCATCTCAGTCTCGAATATTTGGGAACCAAAAATGACATTTTTGATAAAGATTTATATCTGTGTTGAACATCTATCTATTGAATGAAGGATTTCTTCTCAATACTTTATTCATAAAAACTAGATTGTGCAGGAAACAGTTCAATGGGTCCTAGATAGGCTAACCTCAAATTTCTTGTTTTAGCATATTTTTGTACACTTATTTAACAGCACAAGTAGCAAGAACATGGTTTGCTGAGTAGGATAGAATGCCTTGGAGCTTCATCTCTTGATTACTTTCTATCTAAGTTCCGACTCAAACGTGAAGATCTGAAACTCTAAAATGATCAAGGGGTCTACTCTTTCACACCAAAACATTTTGACACTTTGAATCTCTTTTTCAGTTTTTTTTTTTTTTTGCAAAGCACACTTATAAAATATAAACAAGAAAAAAACATAAAAAATATAGTGAGAACTTCAAAGAAGCGTTCTAACCATTTTGTCCCCTTTTTTGGGGACCCATATGTTTTTCGACTTGTTGCTTTCTAGAATGAACATCTTATGGTGTTGAAAGGGGGGATGGGGGTTCCTTGAAACCCCTAGTCTACCTAGGTAGAAGGATTTGAGATCCCCTCGATGTTTTTTGAAGTTGACCGCACATCTTTGCTTCTGAATCTTCGAGAGCACTTCACTCCTAATGGTGCTTCACAAAGCATTAGGGACAAAAATGCCCAAAAAGGGGTTGTGTTCTAATCATTATTAACAAAATAGACAAATAAGTTTTTCCATGTGTACAAATATGTAGCATTGCTTTAGCTCTTAATCACTCAGAGGAGGTCTTTTATTAGTAAATATCCATGAAAAATATTCTTAGTTGGATTAATTTTTTTTTTTTATGTCATAATTTTCATTTTTTAGAAAGAATGATTTTTTAACACAACATACGAGACAATCTCTATTAGGATCTTGGAGACGAGATCTCCAAGGGATAGCACCTCTAGCAAAGTGAAAAATGTACCCTGATGTAGAGTTCTGATTGTCTACACAACCAACATGTCCTTAGTACCACTCAGCTATCTCAAAATCATCTTGATCGTTTCCCAATGCTTCTTTCTAGGATTATATATATATATATATATATATATATATATATATATATATATATATATATATATATATATATATATATATATATATATATATATATATATATATATATATATATATATATACTCACAATTGCCATTGCAAAATACAATGTGTGGTCTCATAGCTATCATAGCCATTGCAACTTGTCATGCTTAGTACTTTGGAGAAGCACTACCCGATGTGAATTTCACCTTATATACCCATTTACATGGTAAAGCTTTCCAGCCCTTTGGCAAAGGCACCAAATCCTTAGTACCATTCATATGAATAGAACCCAATTCACTATTCATGGCACACTCCCACTTGACATGATCCTTTGTCTACATAGCCTCTTTGTAGGAAGAAGGCTCACCAACATCTGTTAGCATAACAAAATCCAAACTCGAAACATATCTATCAAGTGGATAGGAGACACGAGCATAACATCTCAATGGTTGTTGAACAAGAATATTCCCAAACTGATCTGATTGAACAATCTATTGAATGTCTATATGTGTAGCATTCTTATGTGTGCTAACTCAAAGACTAGTATCCTCAAACACAAACAAGTTTTTTTGAGATTCCATTTACTAGCTTCCATGTTAGAACCATTTCATCCCCTTTTTGGGGGGCCCATATGTTTTTGACTTGTACTTTTCTAGAATGAACACCTTACAGTGCTGAAAGGGGGGGTATGGGTTTCTTAAAACCCCTAGTCTACCTAGGTAGAAGGATTCGGGATCCCCCCGATGCTTTTCAAAGTTGTCCACACATCTTTGCTTATGAATCTTCAAGAGAACTTCACTGCTAATGGTGCTCCACAAAGCATTAGGGACAAAAATGCCCAAAATGGGTTGTGTGCTAATCATTATTAACAAAAAAGAAGATTTTCCACGTGTCTAAATATGTAGCATTGTTTTAGCTCTTAATCACTCAAAGAAGTTCTTTTATTAGTAAATATCCATGAAAAATATTCTTCGTTGGATTTATTTTTTTATTTCATGTCGTAATTTTCATTTTTTTAGAAATGATTTTTTAACACAAGGTATGAGACAATTTTTGTTAGGATCTTGGAGATGAGATCTTCAAGGGATAAAACCTCGAGCAAAGTAAAAATATACCCTGATGTCGAGTTCCAATTGTCTACACAACCAACATAATCAAAATCTGTGTAACCAATAATGGATGCCTTTCCTCTACCCAAGCATAGCCACTTTTCCTTAGTGCCACTCAACTATCTCAAAATCATCTTGATAGTTTCCCAATGCTTCTTTCCCAGATTAGATATATATATCTTCACAATTCCCATTGCAAATGCAATGTCTAGTCTCAAGCTACCATAGACATTGCAACTAGTCATGCTTAGCACTAGAAGCACTAGCCGATGTGAATTTCACCTTATATAGCCATTTACATTGTAAATCTTTCCTGAACTTTGGCAAAGGCACCAAATCTCAAGTACCATTCCTATGAATAGAACCCAATTCACTCTTCATGGCATGCTCCCACTTAACATGATCCTTTGCCTACATAGCCTCTTTGTAGCAAGAAGGGTCACCAACATCTGTTAGCATAACAAAATCCAAACTCAAAACATATCTATCCAGTGGAAAAGAGACACGAGCAGAACATCCCAATAGTTGCTAAATAGGAACATTTCCAAACTGATTTGAATGTCTCTCAATAGTTGCTAAATTAGTATCCTCAAATACCACTCTTCTCATTATTTGTGCAAGGGATCAAGAAAAAGTATATTATCAATTTTAGCATTAGCCAAGATCGGCTTGGTTGGGAAATTTGTTGATGACAGATGTACAGTTCATGATCTGTCAAATGGCAACATCATTATTGATTTTGGAAATATTTTAGGTCATAGGTTGTATAAGCTCATAGATTATGCAAAATTTGGGAATGATTCAGCATGTGCAATTCAAGATTCTCAGGCTATGCCAGATGCAAAGCTTTGGCATTCATGCTTTGATCATCTGAATTTTGCTAGTTTGCTATGCCTACACAAATATGAAATGGTGTCCTCTCTGCCCAAAATTGAGGCACCTCGTAAACATGTCTGTGAAGACTATTTTTTGGGCAAACTGTAGCATTCCTCCTTCCCAAAAGGTGGTTCAGTTCGAGCTACTCAAAAATTGCAACTTGTTCACAGTGGTGTTTGTGGTCCTATGCAGACACCTTCTTTTGGGAACTATCTTTAGTTCGTGGCTTTCATTGATGATTTTTCTAGGCATGCATGGGTATATCCATTAAAAGAAAAGTCCGAAGTGTTTATGTGCTTCAAACAGTTTCTGGTTTTGGTTGAAATATGTCAACATGTAAAATGGGCACCCTCCGTTTCGATCAAGGGGGAAATATATGTCTTCATATTTTAATGCATTTCTGGTTGAATGTGGGATAAAAAATCAGTGTACAATGCCGTATACACCTCCATAGAATGGAATTGCTAAAGGGAAGAGCAAGTCACTCATGGAGATGGTGAGGTGTATGGTCAAGAGTCAGGTTTTACCACATAGTTCCTAGCTTGAGGTTTTTATGTGTCCTGCATATGTACTTAACAGGTATCCCACTAAACATTGTAGTCTGTCACTCCATATGAGGCTTGGCATGGTCGGAAGTCATTTGTTGCTCATCTGCATGTCTTTGGTTGTATGGCATATTAGTGCTTGAACAACAACACAGGAAATTGCATGATAAAGCTGTGAAATGTATTTTTGTTGGGTACAGTTTCGAAAGCAAATGCTATTGTCTATATCAACCACAAATTAAACACAATTTGGTTAGCCGTGATGTTTTTGTAGAAGATGCTACTCATCCATTACTTTCATGTACTAAGAAGACATCACTTAGCTCCAAAGACATGTATGATAGTTTGCTACCTCTTTTTACAAGTGGATAGTCTAGTGTTGGTCCAGATGAGGTAACTTCTCAGCCTTTACAGGTTTCACATGATGATGCAAATCCTTCGATTGTTGATGCAGATTTACGTGATGTACTTATTGATGAGGGAACTGATATAGAGGAGGCAAAAACTATGTATAAATGGCTGGTGTAAACTTTGCAAGATAGCAAATTAGATGCACCTCTGCCATATGATACTCGTTTAGGCTCTCATAATGCTTCTTTTGCATCACATTGCTATGCTATGGCTGCCTCTAGTCTTTGTGATGAAAATGAGCCAGTTTTCCTTGATGAAGCACAAAATTGAAGAAATTGGATGGCTGCTATGCAATCAGAATATGATGCTATAATGAAAAATGGTACTTGTAATTTATGTGACTTGCCTTCTAGAAAAAAGGCCATTGGCACTAAGTGGGTATACAAGCTGAAGCATAAGCCTAATGGAACAGCTGACAAGTATAAGGCTGGGCTTGTTGCAAAGGATTATGCTAAAGAAAGAGGCATTGATTTTGATGATACCTTTGCTCCTACATACCGAATCACTATTGTTCATAGCATATGTGCACTTACAACTCATCATGGTTGGAATATACATGAGTTGGACAATAAAAATACATTTCTAGATAATGACTTGCATGAAGAAGTGTATGTCTTTCAACCCCATGGCTTTGTGTAGAACGGGCATGAAAACCAAGTGTGCAGGTTGAAAAAGGCATTATATGGTTTGACGCAATCACCACATGCTTGGTATGAAAAGATACATGCCTAATTGATTGCACATGGTTTTGAAAACAATCCAACTGAGAGCAGCTTATATATTAAGTGTGCAAATGATGTGCTTCTAATCATTGTTGTCTACGTTGATGACATGATGCTCACTGGTCCTATTGAGAAGCATAATGTTGATTTTAATGCTGATTTGCATGCCTCATTTGAGATGTTAGATTTGGGGCACTTGCATCATTATTTGGGCATTCAATTCATGCAAGTTGATGGCGGAATGTCTTTGTGTCAAACAAAATATATTGACACATTATTGCAATGTTTTGGCCTTGAAGACTGCAAACCTATTGCCACTCCTATGGAGATAGGTTTACGGTTGAGTCTTCATGATGTTGGAGATGCATTTGATGTTGTTCTCTATCAGTAATTTGTTGGATGCTTGATTTACTTATGCATTTCTTGGCCAGATATTCAGTTTGGTATCTCACATATGAGCAGGTTTATGCATTGCCCAGGTGTCAAGCATTGGCAGGCAGTTAAGCACATCTTTCACTACTTGAGTGGTACCCAGATACTTGGATTGTTTTATCCCAAGGGGGGATCACCACAGCTAGATTTACATGCTTTTCTAACTCTGATTGGGCTGGTTGCTATGACACTTGTGTGTCCACTAGTGGTTTTTTGCTTCATGATTGGTAGCTCATGCATATCTTGGTTGAGCAAGAAGTAGCCTATTGTGGCCACTTCTAGTTGTGAGACTGAGTATAGGGAAGCTTTCACAGTGACTATTGAGCGTGTGTGGCTCAGATGCCTTATGGCTGATTTGGGTGTTGGTCAATCTTTCGCCACCACCATCTTCACTGACAATCATAGCGCATTTGTAGTTGCGAGCAACCCCTATGTTCCACGTTCACACTAAGCACATTGGGGTGCACTATAATTATGTCAGGGAGAGGTTCTCTGGTGGAGATATCAGCTTGGCATATGTGCCCACATAGGAGGACATTGCAGACCTTTTCACAAAGGCTTTGCCTAGGGAGAAGTTTGAAGCTTTCTACAAAGCTTTGGGCTTACTTTCTTTTGTGGATTGATTCCACATAGCTTGGCACTTCCTTATACGTGAGTGCCAGCTACTTGTTCACCGCATCACTCCTAGGGGGATTTGTTGATATATTTAGGTAGTGATGTGTGTACTTATCTTTGTACATTCTCTTGGTAATACATTCTATATTATGTGTTGTGCTCCAAGCTTCTTCTTCTTCCTTCTGTTGTTCATGTGCTTCCCAAGATCTCAAACTCCAAAAAGAAACACCATTTTGTTGAGGACTATATGGAATTGTACACTAATATTTTATCCCATGCTCAACCAAAAATGCATTAAAATCAGAACACATGTATTCCCCTCTCGATGAGGATTGAGGATGCCCATTTTACATGCTAAGTGTTTTTCCAACTAGAAATAGAAACTATTTGAAGCACATAAACACTTCGAACTTTGCTTTCAATGGATACACCCATGCATGCCTAGAAAAATCATCAATGAAATTCATGAAGTAAAGGTAGTTCCCAAAAGAAGTTGTCTGCATAACCATAAACATCACTCTAAACAAACTACAATTTCAGAGTAGCTCAAAATGAATCATCTTTTGGGAAGGAGGAATGCTACATTTTGCCCAAAATACAGTCTTCAGAGACATGTTTACCAGGTGCCTCAAGTTTAGGCAGAGAGGACAACATTTCAGATTTCTGCAGGCATAGCAAATTAGCAAAATTAAGATGAACAAAGCATGCATGCCAAAGCTTTGCATTTGAGATAGCATAAGAATCTTGAATTGCACATGTTGAATCATTCATGGATTTTTCATAATCTATGCATGACTACATAAGAGGAGTTGTTGGTGCATGTGACAATATTCCCTATAGGGACAGGCTCAAGTGAACTAAAGAAAACTACATTGTGAGGTAATATGTTTGTTTGCCCCATTTTCAAAGTCCCAAACATCTGCATAATGGATCTTTTCTGCTTGGATTGATCTTCCTACAACAAAATAGATACGAACTCCTCAAATGTTAGGCATTTGGATTGCCTTTCATCATCAATTGAAGGGTAGAAGCAAAACTCTGATATGAATCTAGAAGACCATTAAGAACAGTCTACACAAGTGAACTATGTGGTAAGAATTCATTAGCAAAAATCAAATTTTCCTTCAAATGTTTGATCTTTGTAAAAAAAAGTTATCCATAGAATCTCCTTCATTCATATGCTCACTCTCCAACTATTTTTAGAGGTAAACAACACGAGCCCCATTTCTTGCCTGGTACAAAGTGGTAAGTGTATCCAAACATCCTTTGCTGCTTTGCAAGAGCAAATATGTGGGATAATGGCACATTTGACAGACAAGGCTATGAATGCATATGTCTGAGCATCTCTACCATCCCAACAAAGTTGCGCTATAGTAGGTGTAGCAAGAACTACACCACAAACAAGAACATGAAGATCATCATCTTCAATGCCATTTGCATGACCTTCAATAACTATATTTGGAGGTGTAATATATTATTCATTAGAACTCCAAGCTTTTGTGACCCTTGCATCACAATGTTCCACTAAATCATTCGATTCTATCACTCCTTATGAGGCTCGACATGGTTACAAGTCATCTACCTCTCATATATGTGTTTTAGGTTGTCCAGAAAATGCACATATATGTGTTTTAGGTTGTCTTGAAAATGCACTAGTTTTGATAAAGAATGCAAGAAATTGGATGATAAGGTTGTGAGATGTTTTTTTTTGTATGAGGTCAAAGGCTAACATTTTCATCATCCTCAAACTAAACATATTTTGTTTAGATGAGATATCTTTTTTACGCATGATGTAATTCAACCTCCACTTAATCCATAAAGGATACACCAATCAACTCAAAGGATGACTACGGGGTAGTTGTGACCGCAGTCTAACCCAGCTATGTAAAACCCTGTTCTTGTGGGATAAGGGGGGTCCCATGGGTACTCGTTAAAGCCTGGAGGAGTAGGCCTCGGCTGAACCTCCATTAAAAAAAAAACTCAAAGGATGACTATGATTATTGGTGAGAAGTCAAACGTAGCTTCCAATGAGGAAAGCCATTGATTGGATACTTGTGTGTTCACAAGTGTTCTTTTCTTCATGTTTGGTAGCTCATGTGTACACTTGGTTGATCAAGAAGCCCTAATGTGGCCACTTCTACTTGTGTGACCGAGTATAGCATAGGTTTCATAGTTGTGGTCGAGTGTGTGTGGTGGCTAAGTGTTGGTCAAAATTTTACCAAATTCATCTTCACTAATAGTTAGAAAACATTGGTACTTGCAAAGATCCTAGTGTTGCATGCTTGCGGTGCACTATCAATATTTCATGGAGAGATTCTGTGAAAGAAAGATCAATGTGGCGTATGTCATGTCCACGAAGATAAACTATGACCAACTTCCTTTCATGGGTTCTATTGTTGATTATGATTACATAGGTAGAAACTGGCTTAGGTGGGTATCTAATTACAATTTTTAAGAGCATTATAATCATATATATCAAGACCTTCTCCAGAACAAATTCAGATATAGTTTATGAGCATCAAAAAGGTTCACTATGTCCATTTCTACGGTAGACAAAGCTAGGTTACCTAGTTTTTTTGGAGGGTTCTTGTTCACGAATCTAGAGGATATAGTGCCTGGTTCCTCTATGTTTAGAGGGCTCTTGATAATTATCTACTTCAATAAGTATAGCAAAAAATAATCATACATAGAGAACGACTTAACAAGATAAGAATTGCATATACTATAAATGAAAGAAAGTTATGGAATAACAAACTTTTACTATAGAATCATGAAATCACTTATGTAGAAAAAAAAGTTGCATATAATACAAGGAAACACTTTTTCATTGGACATAGTCCATTTTTCATATAATACACCGAAGCACTTTTTCATTGGACTAGTCCATTCATTCATGGTGATGCATAGATTTCAAGCAAGGTCGCCATTAATAGTGTGACAAAAGAGTGATAAGCTGAAGGATTTGAATGAACTACATGTATACTGTGGCCCATGAATGATAAGCTGAAAGAGTTGAATGACTTAGAAGATGTGAATGATATACTTGAATCAAGAACAGATTGCATATGAAAAGTTTGAGATGACTTGAGGACATACATGTAGTACATGCATGTGTTTATTCTGTATTTGTGCATACATACAACTATGTGTGAATGGTCCATGCTTGCTAGCTCATCCGGTTGGGTACTTTGCCTCTCAAGGTAAGGGGTAGGGTTCAACTTCCACAAGTTGTAGTGGGACACCCCTCGTGATTTATGGTGAGAAGTCCAAACCCACCTCTTCGGGAGAGTGTGGGCCTTTGAATGCTTGATCAATCTAGGGTTTCAAGCTAACAAGTTCAAACTAGTCCTCTCATCTGGTCTTAGATTTTTTCTTTCCTTAGTTCTACTTTAGCAAACCTTCGGACTCTATATCCTAATCGTATTAAACGTCAAAGCCCTTCTTTATGGAATAAAAGAGTTCTTTATGGAATACAAGAGGTCGAACTTCTTAAAGAAAAAAATATGTGTGAATGTAAAAGGCATGAGTGGTATAATGATAGATACGTTGAACCCTTGGATTAATGGTTTAGATCATTCTAACATTATCTCTTGAACGTTGAGAATAAAGGAGTCTCTTGAATGTGTACGTTCTTCTTTCAAATTTCAAATCCGTTGAAGATCGAACCTTAAAAAAAAAAGAGAAAATTTTATATGAATTAATAAACATATTCGTTCAAAATTTCATTCATTAAAAAAAAAAGGGAGGTTCGACACACACCTCCTCCTCCCAACCTCAACTTTGAAAGTACAATTGTATAGATGAATGGACATAATATCCAACTTTTATTTCTTAATATGATATGAATTATTATGATCATACAACCAACGGTCCCTAAGCACCTAAAAAAGAGAGATCACATTATTTTCACTTGAGAAGATAAGATCATAAAGTTTTTGTGGGTAAACCTAACATTCTTTTGTGTTTGTCACATCAACATTAGATTATCATGGAGGTGGAGGGTTGATGAGAGTGTGGAAGTCCTTCTCCTACTCAAAAGCAATGCCTAAGAGTGTTTGCAACCACTCAAAGCATTCAATTTTTTGTGAGAAAAGCACTTGTAAGATTGGAATAAAAAGGACTATCAAGATTGCTTTATAAGGAGCATGATGATGGTGTACTAGGGAAAGCTATTACAAATTGTGTACAACTTTTAACTTTTAACAAATTGTGTACATCAAGTGAGTAGGGAGGTTCAGTGTTGATGGGAGGGTGGTGATGAAATCCGGATTGACAACCTAATTTCATAGTTCATCAAGAGACTTTTCTAGAAAAATGGAAGGAGAGGAGAGATCCTTGACTTCTTCACTACTCTATGCACCTCAACAAAGAGGTTTCTTACCATACGCTTGCTCCTTTTTGAATTCCAAGATAATCAAATTTTTGTGCACAATAATCACGACTTAAAGACAACACATAGGGTCGATGCACATTACGCTACCTGGTCAGGCCTTTCGCCTCTTGAGGGGGGGTGAGGGCTCAACCCCTCCCTACAATGGGACAATTATAGGCCTTAGACCAATGTAAAAATCATTAGTTGTCTTCAATCAACTTTTTTTGAGTGTTGCCTTCAAGTAGTCTAACCCCTACTTTGTGGAATAGAGGGGTCCATGAGTATTATGCCCATTCACATGTACAATTGTTCTTTCAATCTATTCAAACAATGGAAATTAGGCTTTTTTTTAGAGTAAAATGAATTGAAAAGACACACACCCAACCTCGTAAGATAGAGGCACCCATCACGAAAGACTCATGGACATGTCAAGCCAAGACTTAAACTCAAGACTTTCTCCCACAGTTTCAAGACCTAAGCCACTAAGCTACGGGAGCTCAAACAACGGAAATTAAGCTTGAGCTGAACTTCGACTTAAAAAAAACAGCACATAGCGATTTCCGTGCATGTGAATCTCACTTAGCTATCCAATTCCAAGAAAGTCTACAAGCAGGTTCCTCGACTTTGCCCTGCGTATTCAAAGGAGTAGGTGGAGAAGAGCGGGCCGAATAAAGATGAGGAGCATGTGGGGGTGCGGGATCCAATGCGGAAGGGGCCGCATGACTTGAGGCTGATCTGTTGACCTTGGTCAGGTTACTCTGACCGGGGAAGGTGGTTAAACCTGACCGGGGAAGCTGGTTAAAGCTGACCGCGGTCAGGTTAACAAACCCAGGGGGCTGCCGGGACCGCTCACAAGAGCGCTTCGTACGTTGAAAGACGTAAAATTTGTGTACTGGCTGGTGGGTGATTACCAAGTCATCAGTCAGGGGTCACTCCTTCAAACAACGGATTCTCCTCCTCTAACAGGCTCCTCACAGAATGGGGCCATACTACACAGGCTATATTTCAAACTCCCACGCACATGCTTCTACGCGCCTCTTTGCTTTTCTCTCTCTGTCGCTCTCACTTTTGTACAGGCGCGCAGGTCGGCACACATCTCTCTTCTCTCTCTCTGTGTCATAGAAATCAGTAGCAAGGACGCGGCTGGGTTTGTATTTTCCTCTTTGTCATCTTTCTCCTCGCACGCCGGTCCCTACCTCTACTTTCCCCTTTGTTTACTGTGCGCGGTGTGAGTTGAAGAAGGGGACATGCCTGGTCTGCGTTGCTGTGTTTATGATCGAGCGTATGCGCTCTGTTCTTCTTCGTCTTCCTCATAGCTGTACCCGGATTTTCAGAGGATCTCATTGCGTTTATGTCCTCTCCATGTGAAGGTGTGCTGTCATCCCTTCGTGCTTGTATTTCCTTCATGTGTATGCTTCCATCATCCATGCATGACATTCCGTATGTGATTACGCAGTGGATTGCAAATCTAGAATTCTTACTTCCATGCTACGAGTGACAGAATTTCGTAAGCCTGCCGTGCTTTAGGAGCGCGGAAATATGAGATCCGTCTCAAATCTTCTCTGATAGCTTTTTTCTGCTGTGCACGTTTTGCAGATACCTATTTCTAAGGATTTCCTGTACATATTAGCGAGAATTAAGTTCTGAGCAATTAAGTTATATATCTAGGATCGAATATGGCACTTGTGCAGAATATTTCGAGATTGAACCCGAGAGAGTTGAGAGGAGATATTTCCGAAAACTCGGGCTTGTCTGCTCGCTCTCGGGATAGAGCTGAAGATAAGCTCGTGTGTCCTCGGCCACGAAGAGTTACAATTATGTCCGTGTCAACCGTGGAGTCTACAACGAAGATAGCTTGGCAGCGCAGAAGGTATATCCGCACGATTGTTTTAATCCACAGCTAGTTTGAGCAGGTTTTTGGAATTTTTCTCATTGAAAACTATGGTTACAATCAGTGCTTCCTCGCACATGTTGGATTCGGAGATAAGCCTGGAGATTATGGATATTTTCTGCAGCAAGGTATAACATGGTTTTGATGATTTTGAAAGCAAACGTTCTTTTCTTCCTTTTGCCATGTCATGGAATTCTCCAACCATTGCAGGATTCTGCTGCGCACTCTTCCGATTTTGATTACTCGAATCCTTTCTTCTCGGGCTCTCCTCCCTGTCGAGCCAGCAATCCTATAGTGCATGACGCTGAATTCCGGCAACTTAGGCAGAAGCCTGTGTACTTAGAGAAATTAGACGATAAAAAGTCCCCCGTGCAAGATCTGGTTTCTTGTCACAGAAGATTAGTGTCTCCAGCTTCGGCTACGCCGCAGTCGAAGCAGAAGATTTCATCACCCCGTTATAAATCCAGCCCCCGAGTGCGTATCGAAGGATTCGACTGCTCTGGACATGTATTCGACTGTGCAGGTCTTGATTCTCGACGTCAAGTGCCTGCCATGGCGTAGAAAACCCTTAGATTACATTTCTGGAGTGCCATTTTGGTAAACTGTGCAGAATATGTACCATGGCTCCCCTGTAGATCTCTGTATGTTGATAGTAACGTTCCTTCACGTTAGATTTTTAATTTAATAGCTATAACAACTCTGAGAGGGCAGTAAATGGGTGTTTTGAGTAGCCCCCCCCTGGAATATCCTATTTGGAACATAGATCCAAACCGAGCTTTGATCATATGGGCTCTGGATCGGTTTTGATTGGAGAGCAAATCCGTAGTAGATGAACACCTTTGACTCAATTACCAGTTCAACCAACTTATCAGACATGCCTTGTACAAATCGAAAGTTTTATAATTTATTTATTCAAGCAACCCCGTTTGATTCGTGTTCTGAGTGCCGACACGATCCCTTCTGTTCTTCTGATGTAGAGAATGAAGAATCTAAAGAGTATGGAAATGATTAAGGGCAAGAGGGGTGAAGTGTTTAACAGATCCAACTCCTCAGTTTTCCTTATCTGAGTAAAGCATGTGTTTTTCTTCTATTGAGAATTCATCCTTGATTCAGGAAATTGTGAAGATGAAACTCGATTCCTTCATGGAGAAGATGGATGATATTTTATTGTATCTGTTGAATACACTTCCTGTATCGTCACGAAAATGATAATGAGATCTGAGGGAAATTTTCATGCCCTCTTAGATGCTGAACCCATTGTGATGGGCGTTTGGACGTGTATTTTTATTTTTTACGAAGTTCTATTGTCCCGTTCTACTCTTCCTCTTCTTCAATTATGCATGAAATTAGACAGATCAACCCAGGTCCCTTGACATCATCAGGCCGTTTGCAGATCTTGAGCTTTGGACACTCGGTCCAGTTCAAAGACAACTTATTTTTTGTCTAGGATGTGTTTTCTTCTATCCAGTCTTCCAGTTATTCCATCCAGTCTTCCAGTTATTCTATAGAAATATTGAAATAAACAAACACACACACCCGTTCGGAATCCCCCCTCAAACCCCACACATTCCAGGAGTCTTATGTCAGGTTCCACTCTGGGTTTGAACCCTGGACCTTAAGGTGCTGGATTCAGCATTTTACCACTGAACCACCATGGATTTAACATATAAAATTTTCGGATACAGACCTTTGTTAGTAGATTTCAGATTTGCTGTGAATACGTTGCACATGAATATCCAGTTTGCGATTCTCAATGTGCTCATGAAGGGCAAATTTTATGAGGTGAAACCAGTTGGTCATGGGAGATTTCCCTCGTCTAACCAACAGTTAAGTAAAAGCATTGTACCGTTGTACTTCTTCCGTCTGTTTTTCTCTACAGGAACATTGATGAGGATCCGGATTTCGGTTTCGAATGATTTGATGATTGTTACTTCTATTATAAATTATTCCTCTTCACTACTTTTATTGCCTTCTCATAGATGCTTGTGAAGGTGTACCAATTGGGATCCAATGGTAAAAGGGGCGACGGAGCTGCGCTGAGGAAACTTGTCTTCAGGCTATGGCGATCTTCAGAAAATCAATTCTAGGCGGGAGTGCTCAGTCAAAAGATCGCAAGAGGTCCGTTGCAATGAGGTGCTCCGTTGCGGCATAGGTTTTTATCTGGGAGTCATCCAAGTCTGCACTCTGCATCAAGGCTTGTCGACGGCAGCAATGAGCATGGAACTTATAATTCGAAGCTGTCCCGCGGCAAAGTAGGGAGAGAAGCTGTCCTTCGTGAATCTCACCGTCCATCCCGAGATTGCTATGTGTCCATCGTGACTGACCGTCCATCGCGATTGACGAATAACGACGCTTCGCTCCTGTGTCCATCGCAATTGAGCGTCCCCACCGACAGCGGTTTTAGTTCCTCCCGATTGACGGTTTTTCCCATATTTTTCGCGACTGATGGTTTTTTTCATATTTTTCGCGACTGATGGTTTTTCCCATATTTTTCGCGATTGATGGTTTTTCCCATATTTTCGCGACTGATGGTTTTCATCTGGCGATTGACGGATTTGCAAAAAGGGCGCGTGTTTGAAGGTTTTCTACCTCGTGACCCGTGAGAGCTGCACGACAGTCGGTACTCTTCTCAAAAAACTTTTGAGGGGGAAAAGAGTGTTGCGACTTTCAATTCAAAATTAAAAGTTGGACGCAAAGCTTTTACCTGTCTCCCCATCTTGGGGATTCTGCAGGCTTCCTCTCTTTTCTCGTCGTTTGGTGCTACTTTTTGATTATTTCCGTTTTTTTTTAAATAAAAGGCTACTTTTTGATTATTTCCGTTTTTTTTTTAAATAAAAGGTAGTTTGGCCTTAGTCTAATCTCCCGGACTTTAATTATAATAAAGGAGAGAAATTACAAGTGGATGGGACTAGTGCCTATGGGACCCCCCCAAATCCCACAATGCAGGGGAGGAATATGGCAGCCTAGAGGGCATTTCAAATGAGGCAGATAAATTCATCATCACCCTTAGGTGGGACCCATTTGGGTTTCAATTTGTTTTTGAGAAGATAAATACAGTGATGTCTAAACGGCGGAGATCTCTTATCTCGAGAGATTTTTTTACCTAGAAGAAACAAGGATTTCTCGATCGACCATTCCTTAGGAGTTTGGCCAAAATTGATAGCACATCGTTCCCTTCAAATCTTCCAGAGAGTCTCACCTTTGATCATTCCATAATCTCGATGAGGAGTCGACCGCCTCACCCAACATCACCTGTTGCCAATTGATTTGGTTCGAGAGTCTCAATACTCGGGTCACGTGATGCTAGATAAGAGGAGACTTGGGGCAGTCGAAGAATAGGTGAACTAAATCTTCAATGCATCGATGACAGTGCTTGCACCATGGCGGCACACCACGGATTTTGTTAGCTCTTGCATTGGACCAAATACCTTTATGCAAGATTTGCCACATGAGAGTAGACTTTTGACCTCAATTAGGGGATGCCAAATAGACATGAATTTTAGTTCCCATCGTAGTTTGGTCCAAGAAAGGCACCATCTCTTGTTAAGAGTGGTGAACATCTAAGTTCTCTTTGAAGTTGGGAGTTCTGGGCAGCTTCTTACCATTGCTCCATTTGAGGCCCTCCAGGCAAGGAAGATCTTGACCGGAGAGAAGGCGGGTAGTTGAGGGGTCCCATGCTAAACACTTGCTTTGAAGAAGAGTCCATTCCTCAAGGGCAACTCTAAGTCCCGAATCCAATTCTTCGAACTTAATCCATTGGTTGGTCTCTTGTTTCCAGAGTTGTTTCCACTATTTGAACCCCTTGTTCCATAATTGCCTTGCAGTTTGGAGGTTCCAAGACTCCACCTCCCTAATGTCGGAAATCGAGAACCAGATAGTCATTTTGTCTTATCCCAGCCGCCCACTTCCACTCATCATTGATTCTGATGAATTGTTTGGCCTTGTTCCAATTCTTCTATAAAGAACAGACGAGGCTAGAGCCTTTAGGGGATACCGGGTGGAGGGAGAACAAAAGCGTGAGAATCCCAATGTCCTCCCAACCCGAAAGGCCAACTAAGGTAAGGTCTTCCGTGTTTCTGAAGATTAATTTAGCCCAAGAGGACTCCCTATTGCTCCAAGCTCTCAATTTTGTTCTTATCTCCCCTTTTGTGGACTAACTTGATGATGCCATTATTAAGACACTCAGGGAGGGCACCGAAGGAGAGAGCCTCTTGCCACACCAGACACAATGGGGTGGCCACCACATGTTTGAAGGACTTGAAAAACTCATTGGTGAGGCCATCCAGACTCGGACTTTTCCCATTGGGAAGGGCATCAATAACCTCGATAATTTCATTCTCAAAAATGTTAGCATTCAATAGAGCAATCAGGTTCTGTGGGATTCTAGATTGAGCAATCCTTGATGGTTGCCATTGAGTCGCGCCTCTGGGGGGAAGGAGGAGTTCAGACCTCGAGAAGATTAGTAAAGTGCTCGACGATGATAGATCTATTCTCAACTTCCGTGCAACATTCGGTTCCATTGTTGTCAACCAATAGGGGGATGGATTCCCTAGCTTGTTTCCTTTTGAGGATGTTACACATCTCTTTCGATGGTTTGTCGGCCTTTCCCGCCCACCAATCTTCGAAGAAAATTGGAAGATTCTTCCTTTGAACCTCCTCCTCTAATCTTAGTCTTCCCCTAATTTTCAAAAGACCTTGTTGGTATTGTAACTTACCTTTCTTCACCTCTTCTTCAAGCTGTGAGCCTTCGGTACATCGTTTCTCTTCTTTTTTTCCGTATATCTCTTATAGCCTTTTGAGTCCTGATCAGAATTTTTCGAGTCCTTTCCATCGCAGTTCTCCAACCCTTAGCCGGTTCATTACAGTAGGCCCACACTTCAGAAAT
This sequence comes from Ceratopteris richardii, assembly GCA_020310875.1. Taxonomy (NCBI): domain Eukaryota; kingdom Viridiplantae; phylum Streptophyta; class Polypodiopsida; order Polypodiales; family Pteridaceae; genus Ceratopteris; species Ceratopteris richardii. The sequence goes on along the minus strand of CM035407.1, from coordinate 56,660,576 downwards.
TTCTTGGCGAACAAAGGTAAGGGAAAACGATGTCTGACAAGCATGGAACCAAGGGGCTTTCTGGAACATGGGAATCGGTTTGAAAGACAGAGTATAATCGGGTAGTGGTTCGAGATAGTCAAGTCCATGTGTTGGGTAATTGAAGGAATACCCCACTGAAGGATGGTGTTCTGATCGATGTTACATCTATCAAGTCTTGCTTTCCTCAAAGAGTCCCCCGATTGGAGATTTGACCAGGAGAACCCCTTCGTTTCTTTCACCTCGGTCCTGACCATCAATAACTTTTCCTTTGTTATTCCATTGGTCCTTACGACACTCAACCATGTTGAAGTCCCCACCTTTTGATGATTCTGATCTTCAAAAGTCGCGGTCGCATTGCCAGATAGGGAGTGACTAATACCGATAGTAGCACCCCCCTTCCCCCTAGGGTGAGAAGTAGAGAACCAAAGGTGGTTCAGAGAAATGCATTTAAGCCGTTTTTGGAGATCCTCTCCGTCGATCTTAATCTCTTGTAAGCAAATAAAGTCAGGATTGAGGCACTTGCCTTTGAACCACTGGCCAAGAATCGCCGCTCTTGACGGGTCAGACAGACCCCTGACGTTTAGTGATGTGAATTTCATTAATGATGGTTGCCCTCTTTGAGGGGAGGGACCTGATCTTTTTTCTTCTTGTGGTCTTCTTTTTTCCTCCCAACTTCTTGAGTTAGGATCCTGCTCTTGAGGGGGCTCTTCCAAGGCATGCCTAAAGGTTGTTTTCCTTTAAGCTTTGACTTTTGTTGTGGCAATCTTGGAAAGCATACCTGAAGGGTAGGACCAAGAAAGGAGCTTTCGCTGTTTGGATTGTCTTCATTGCTAGTAGTGAAGCCTTCCTCTTTACTCGTGGTGTAACCTTCTTGGTTGTCTTCTTTACTGGTAGAGCACCCAAGGGTATTATCAGTGGGGTCTTCTTCACAGAGGTTCTCCCTTGAGAAGTCGACCTCATTAATCTCCTTTTCTAGGTTACAGTACATGTTATTCGAAGGGGCAATTGTCATAGTGTTCCTTGCTGTTGACCTTCGAGGGCTAACTTTCCTCCTGTGTCTTACTTCAGTGAATCCTTCTGAATCCATCTCAGCAACGCGAGTTCCCTCTTCTTCCTCCATCAGAGGGGGATGACCCCGAGTGTTTTACCTTCCAACACCACTTCTTGCTATACTCTTACCATCACACATTCGTCCTAGACTCGATCCCCGGCAACGGCGCCAAATTTGGTGTTGCTCTAGCACAATGGTGAGAACCACGTTAAGAAGCTCCACCTCCTTAATGTCAATCCGCGGAAGAGATAGGAGTGATATGAAGATCGTGAACGTGAGATGAAGTGAGAGTGAAGGTGAGAAGCATAGAAATGCACACACGCATACACACACACTACGAAGAGACAAGCAAGACACAATGGAAGGTGAGAAATCAATTCTATTACTCAAGAACACTATTACAAGCTCAAAAAGAACTCTATGCTCACACTAACCAACCCCAAAAATGAGCTCTCTAGCTCTTTTTATAGTTTCTAGACTAGTTTTGACCGGTTTCACATCTAGTGACCGGCATAGTTAAAAATTAGGTCCTAGATGCTATTTGGATGGGTAAACGGTGTCTAAAAATAACAAAAATTGATACGCTTGTTCTACCTAAGCTCCTCAAGCTCGAGGACTCCTCGGCTTGCACAAAATGGAGCTAGAATTTAAGAAAAGGGTTTTTCTATGTTACATATGTTACATTAGTGATGAAAATCACTATTGGATGTTTTTGGAAAGTGTTTTGAAAACATAATTCTTTGACAAAAGATTCGATTGGCTCCTTGCTCCATTGTTACATGCTTCCACGTCGTCTGTGCCTCTGGCTGCTTCCAACATATGGCAAGAGACGTGCTTGGAGTTCGGTCACCTGTTTTTGGAGGTTCTCTAATTCTTCTGGAGAGTGTTGCAAGACTACCGGCTCCAGTTGAGCTGTGGGGGCACTGGCTATCTGTTTCTTTAGGTCTGCACATTCAGTCTCTAACTTTTCATATGACTCCAAGAAATTTGCATGCTCCTCAAGTAAGATACGAATGTCTTTCGATGGGACCGCTCTATACTTGGTAGGGCTAATGGTTGCTCCTACCGTTCCTTCCATAGCCGCTTCAAAGTTGTCTTGATTTTGTTGTTGAAGCCTCTTGTTCTCTTCTAATGTTGCTGCCATATGCTTCCTTAATAGCCCAAGGTTGCGTCTGAGTGTAGCATTAGATATCATTTGCGCTTGGAGCACTGTTTCTAGTTCCTTGACTGCTTGATCATCTACTGTTGATGTCTTTGATTCCAATTCAGAGTGAGCCTGCTGTAAGGTGGTATGCTCTGTTAGGAGCGTTTGGTAATCAGCTTCAAGAGTGTTGACTCTCGCTTGCAGACGCTGAGATTCTGCCTGGAGGGCCGTAGTGCGTTCTTCCAATTGATGGTATTCTTGTTGTAGTTGATGTGCACACTGAAGTAATGTGTTGAACGTGCTATTTACATTATGAGATGCAAGGGGAAAAGTTTGAAATGCAGGGGAGGTGGGATTGGGGAGGGAGGTAGTGAATGCTGTGTGTGCCAATGATGTGGTGAGTGGTGAGGTGGGGGGTAGTGGAGGGGGAGATGGTGGAATCGTGGGGAGAGGTGCTGTGGTGGGTGAAGTGTCCATTGGGTCAGACAGAGGTGTGTACAGGGGCTACCATGTAGGTGGGTATGGTAGGTGAAGTGAGTGTGGTGTTCGTGTAACTTGATGTCGTTGCGAACAGCGGGGAAATGTGCCTTTGAAACATTGGAGAGCGGATGAACTGCGCCACAAAGGACGGGTATTGGGGTGGTGAGGTTAGGTTGAAAGAGGCATAGGGGCCAGATGGGAAGTGAGGGTCATGGAATGAAGGTGTCCGTATAGGGGGATAGGCTGGGAAACACAGGGTGCCTTCTGTGGGTGCAGGGTTTCCAACCACACTTGGGATTATGGGATGACCCATGATGGGTTCGGAGGATAGAAGGTTTGAAGTGTACAAGGGATTGGTGATGAAAGAGAAGAGGGTGTCTTGTGAGGTGGGTTCTCGAAATGAGAATGATGTGAATGAGGATGGGTTATAAGTGAAGGTAGAGGTGATGATTGTCGTTTCTTCCATGGTGGGAGGTGGTGGTGGGGGTGGAGAAGGTGGTGATGGGGGATGCTGGGGTGAGATGGGTGATGTCTGAATGAAGGTTTCAGTAGAGAGGTCAATGGTGGTAGTGGGTGTAGCTATGGTTTCAATGGGTACTTCTTGTTCTATGACGGGTATCCTGATAGTCTTACCTGCTCGTGGTAATGTGTCAACTCTGCGTTTGTCATACCTCACGGACTGGCGGACTGCAGTGTGGACAGCCTCCGGAACTCCTAAAGACTTTGACACTAATTTGAGATTGTCAATGAAATGTTGATCCACCCCATCATCTGATAGCATTTCTTGCATCAAAGCTTGACCTGACACAAGAGAGAGTTGATGCTGTTCTTGCACTGCTTTGATTGTGTCGTATAACCTTTGTAGTTTAGCTGTATATGCAGGTGCACCTACAATTTCTAGCACTTCTTGTTGCTCATCATGATGCTCTTGATCATAATCCTCCTCATCTTCCTCCTGATCTTCATCTTCATCATCCTCTTCATCCACTTCCACTGTGGTGACAGGTACTTGGGTGGTTGTTGCTTGCGTTTGCACGTTCTCCACTTGTTGTGCCTCTTCTGCCTCCAGCTCTACATCTTGTAGTAATTGTTCGAAATCTTCATTCGTGAGTTCTTCCAAAGGTGCACCACTGGGAAACTCAAGATCGGTTGGGATGGGAGGGAATATCAAGGTAGAACCATCGGTGCTGCGTCTTGGAAGTCAGAGTGTGAATGGTCGGACTCTTCGGGGTGGAGGGGTGACGTCTGGTGTTAGGGTGGCTCCACGTGGTTGAGCACAAGGGACTTGGACAGTACCTCTCATCTTCTTAGAAGGGGGTCCAGTGGATGTCCTGCCTCTAAACTGCTCTACATGATTCCACATTAGGGCCCATTGAATAGGGATGTCATAAGCCAAACACCTATAAATTATTCTCTTCAGAGCACAACATCCATATAAAACCTGTTTCCGCGGCCATCGTTTATGAGCTAGGTGTATCTGATCAATTATCCAGTGGGGTAAGTTGATGGTGATGCTCTGTGTCTCTGCCAGATACAAACTAAACCAAATCTTTTTGGGCGGCATGGTGAATCTATCTTGGGCAGGAAAAGCAAAGTGTTGCATGCACATGCGAAGGTGTATTGCAACATTAGGCGTCATGGACACCATGTCCTTGAGTTTGGTGAGGCTTCGATTCTTCATGTAATCCGACACTAGGGTTTCCTTCTTTGTAGGAATATGCATTCCGCGCATATCTAGGGCCTCTCTCACCAAGTTGTTGGATAACCTAAACCTCTTGAGCTCATTTCCTTTTGTTAGAGGTGGGATCACAAATGAGCTTGCACCTTTTGGGTTCTTGTTTGGAGTCAAGGTGTTGATGAGATAGTAGCATCGCATGAAGTCAGGCTTTGGGAGCCGTGCACTGAAATATGCATTCAATCCTGCCTTCTCCCATACCGAACGTAGACCTTCTGAATTTTGTAACTTCTCGAATTCTCTTCTAAAGAAATGGTATTTACCTTGCTTCCCATTGAAGTCCAACTCTGATTCCCATAGGTATGTTCCCTCTCCCAAGGGTCCTGCCACATCACTATACCAGTGGGAAGCTTTTCCTACGGGCATGGTATGGCCATTGGGAGGGTCCGCTATAGGTATGATTTTGATGGCCTGCAATTCTTCTGGTTTTTCATTTGTCTCAGGCAAAACGGGTAAACTGTCTAAGTCCACCACTTGCTGGCTCGTTTCTGTTTGAGAGCTAGTTCCTGCCGCTTCAGCCATGTTGCACACTTCACAGCTGGTTCTGTGAGAATATATGAATAAATGTTAACATTGCCATGGACGCAAAAATGACACTGTGTCCCCTTCACAACATTAATCATGAGGTTTGGGAGAGATTAGTAGGTTAATAAGTGCTCGGTGCTTGTGTGTGTAGTTAGGAATTGAGTAGACCTAAGAACTAAGCGGAATGATGTAGTGTGAGAGTGACGTAGTTAGTAGGTGGACATGGATTTACAACTGGGGTTCGGGGGTTTATTCCAAGTTTTAGGTTGCCAAATGCAATGGATAAGTTTTGATCTTGACTTTGTGGAGACTCTGGAGAGTGTGATAGGGGTATTTACTTGAAAAATGGGGCTTTTAGGGACCCATTTGCAAGTGATTCTACTTGTGCTCATGGAAGAATACGTGTTCGTGCGTGATGTGTAAGAGTGGGCCTCAGATGTTCGAGTGAGTGAAACATATTGTACAGGGTTTGGCCTTGGTGTAGCTATTTGAGCCCGCAAGCAAGCCTTAGGCACCCAGATTTGTCGTGATTGTGGGCTGGCCTTCATTGACTTCTTGGGTACCCAAATAGACTTTACTTTCGTAGAAGAATTTATGAAGGACTTCTTATTAGTGTCGAGTTTTTGATTACTAATAAGAGGTTTTGGCCGTGGTGTTGGCCTGGTCGGAACAGGGTGTTCGCCTTTTCGCCTCCATACTCGTTTCATCGGCTGAAACAATCTGCTTTGCTCCTTTTTTTGGCCTCTAGTATAGGTAGTGTTCTGCTTCTTCTGTATTTGATCTGCCGTTGGCTGCTGCATCCTTCTGGCCTTTGGAAAAGAAGGGAGTACCGTCTTATCCTTGACTCCATTGTTGAGACAATCCTCTTTCTGCATAATACATTTTTGGACAAGAATAGCATTATCAACTTCATGTGCACCCCTGGAAGGACCAGGAGTTCGTGCCTTACCGAGTTCCTTGAGTGCCTCATTTTCCAATTCAACTGTAATTCGACTATGATTTACCCATACCCGAAGAAGTCCACTTCTTAGGTTTAGGTTGACCGCATGATCATAGATCCAGTCCTGACGCAAGACAAGAGGCTCAGTGAGATCCTCATCTTGACACACTAGTACTTTGACTGTCATTACTTCGTCTTGAATGTAGATGGGAAGATCCACCTCGCCCATGCAAGGGGTTTCCACACCTCCCAATCCTATGAGATATGCTTCAATAGGATTGACAGTTAACTTCAACTCTTGACAGTAAGACAATTTAACAGCACTAGTGGCTGCACCTGAGTCAATCAATGCTCTTACCATCCTTGCACCCTTTCCTTGTCCTATCTCTACGGTTATAAAAGGACGTCGATCAATTATACTATGATAGCTAACACCTGAAACTTCACACATAGCCACATGATATCCTTGATCTGCATATGCATCTGGCACAAGTTGCTGTCTACCTTGTCTTCTTAATTTCATTCTCCGTATGCGCTCTAAGGCTTCTGCTTGGGCTTCTTCTCGAATTCGCTTTTCTTCTTCTTTGCGTTTCTTAGCAGTATTGAGTCGACTTAGCATTTCCTCTATGAGGGGTTCCTGATACAGCTTGACCCTGCATCCGCTTATGTAGCTAGGAAGAATATCACCTTCTAAGGTGGCTAGCTGTACCGCCCCACTCGTTGAGATTCTATTAATGATCATGGGTCCGTAGCCTCTCTTCTCCAGTTTCCTCGCATGTTGTTTCAACGTGTATACTAGTACTAGGTCGCCTGCCTTCAGACCTTTATCCTTAACGTGGGCATCAAAGTATGCCTTCTGTCGTTTCTTAGTTGCATATATCCCTGCAGCCGCTCTCAGTCTTGTTTCTCCTAATCGTTCAAGGTCAAAAAGTCTTGAGGAGAGTCCATTCATGCTCTTGTGCGACTTTCAGTGTTGGTATTAAGAATTCTAATGGTAGCACTGCATTTTGGACAAACACCATCTGGAAGGGGGTGGCTTGGAGTACCATTTTGTAGGCGACTCGGTATGCCCAAACAGCATGGTGTAGCTGTTTGTCCCAATCAGAGCGTTTACTATTCACTAATTTTGTCAACACATTGCACAGAATCTTGTTTGTGCTTTCGGCTTGCCCATTAGCTTGAGGGTGATAGGATGTAGACTTTTTATGTACTATAAAGAATTCTTGGAGCAGATTTTCAATAACTTCATAGGTAACCCATATCTTGTGAATACATGTTCAAACAAGAATTTAGCAGTTGTTTGAGCATCGTTCTTCGTTGTGGCTTTTACCTCTACCCACTTTGTTAGATAGTCTATCGCAACAATGATATATTCTGGATGGGAACCCTTAGCTGGGGGATTAATAGGACCTACGAAGTCTATTCCCTACTTAGAGAATGCACGTCCACCCATCATAGGTTTCAGTGGCATCTCATCTTTACGTATAGGATATTGAGTTCTCTGACAGACATCACATTGTTTCACATAGCTATGTCCATCCATGTGAAGGGTCGGCCACCAGAAGCCCGCAAATAGTATCGCTTTGATCACCCGATCTGGCCCAAAGTGTCCTCCTGCTACACCTTGGTGAGCAGTGTCCAAGATCTTGAGATATTCACTCTCATGGACACATAGTCTCAGGTAGCCGTCTTTACCACGTTTGTATAGATTATCACCAATGAGTGAGTAATCTTGGGCTTCTTGTTCTAAAATCCTTTTCCTAGTCAGAGTCATGTCTGGAGGGAATGTTTTCGTCCTCAGATAGGATACTAGCGGTTCACTCCAATCCAGTACTATGGACACTTGATAAAGAGTGGCATGTTCCACCGGTGGTTTAGTGCAGCAGATTGGGCATTCCTTGCACAACTTTTGGACATCAGCTTCCATAGTCGGCCAATGCACTCCGAGTCTCCTGAGTGTTTGTAGGGTTCGTTGCTTTGAATAGTGTTGCTCTAATGCACCTACATGTGCTAATTGCAACCATTTAGCGTATTCATCCTCTTCCACACAACAAGCCAAGATCCCTTGATCTGTGTGCTTGTACATACTTCCAGCCATGATGTGGTACTTTTGGGCTTTTACTACCTGTCTATCCTGTGTGGCTATTACTGGGTGATTAGGCCCGTACGTCAATACTGGCACTAATGACTTAGCCCACTGCGGCACAACTTCCAAATTGAACAAGTAAGCATCAGGAAGGTCATCTGACACTCCTTGTGGGGCTTCTCCAGATGTGAGCCTAGAGAGATGATCAGCTCTCAAATGAGTCCTCCCTTTTCTCACCACTACCTCAAAGTCATATTCCATTAGTAAGAGAAACCATCTTACTAATCTTCCTGTATTGCATGGCTTGTTCACGAGATATAACAATGCTTGATGGTCAGTAAAAAATTTAAACTTGTTTGCAAGCAAATAGTGTCTAAATTTCTTAACTGCATATACCATGCCTAAGCCTTCTCTCTCAGTAGTGGTGTAATTTCGTTCAGCTGCATTCAATTCTCTACTAGCATAGGCAATTGGAAGATCCATATTACCTTCATCAGTAGGTTGAGCAAGCACACATCCAATGGCAAAATTGGATGCATCCACATGAACATGGAAAGGTTTATTCCAATCTGGCGAGGTCAAGATTGGTGCTGAACATAACCTTCGTTTAAGCTCTTGGAAGGAATTGTCACATTCATCCGTCCACTCAAAGTTAGTCAAGAGTCCATACATGGGCTTTGCAATGACAACATACATGTGAATGAACCGGCGGTAGTAACCACAGTGCCCCATGAGAGCTTGCACTTCCTTGACGTTCTTTGGCCTAGGTAACTCGGCTATGGCTCTCACTTTCTCTTCATCAGTGGATATGCCATTCCTTGACACTATGTGTCCTAGAATCTTGCCTTGCCTGACCATAAAGACGCACTTTTCTCGGTTCAGGCAGACTTGATATTCTCTACATTTGTTGAAGATTTGTTTGAGTTCAGGGATATGGGTTTGTCTAATGTTGGAATGAGCACAAAGATCATCAACATAGACTTCTAAGTTCTTCCTCAGGAACTCTTTAAATAGATGGCACATCAGCCTCCGGAAGGTAGCTGGTGCATTGGTAAGCCCAAATGGCATTACTTTAAAGGCAAATATGCCCCATTCAGTGGCAAATGTCGTCTTATGCTGATCTTCTGGAGCTATGGCTACTTGATTGTAGCCCGAAAATCCATCGAGGAAGCTGTACACTTCCTTGCCTGCTACTCTTTCTAAGAGATGTTCTGTGATGTCCTTTTGAATCCATCTCAACAACGCGAGTTCCCTCTTCTTCCTCCATCAGAGGGGGATGACCCCGAGTGTTTTACCTTCCAACGCCACTTCTTGCTATACTCTTACCATCACACATTCGTCCTAGACTCGATCCCCGGCAACGGCGCCAAATTTGGTGTTGCTCTAGCACAATGGTGAGAACCACGTTAAGAAGCTCCACCTCCTTAATGTCAATCCGCGGAAGAGATAGGAGTGATATGAAGATCGTGAACGTGAGATGAAGTGAGAGTGAAGGTGAGAAGCATAGAAATGCACACACGCATACACACACACTACGAAGAGACAAGCAAGACACAATGGAAGGTGAGAAATCAATTCTATTACTCAAGAACACTATTACAAGCTCAAAAAGAACTCTATGCTCACACTAACCAACCCCAAAAATGAGCTCTCTAGCTCTTTTTATAGTTTCTAGACTAGTTTTGACCGGTTTCACATCTAGTGACCGGCTTAGTTAAAAATTAGGTCCTAGATGCTATTTGGATGGGTAAACGGTGTCTAAAAATAACAAAAATTGATACGCTTGTTCTACCTAAGCTCCTCAAGCTCGAGGACTCCTCGGCTTGCACAAAATGGAGCTAGAATTTAAGAAAAGGGTTTTTCTATGTTACATATGTTACATTAGTGATGAAAATCACTATTGGATGTTTTTGGAAAGTGTTTTGAAAACATAATTCTTTGACAAAAGATTCGACTGGCTCCTTGATCCATTGTTACATGCTTCCACGTTGTCTGTGCCTCTGGCTGCTTCCAACACCCCCCTCCCTCTCGCTTCTGTCGTCCCTGACAGAACCTTGTTGTGAGGTCTGCCGGATATAGTTCTGTAGGAGGTCTTGAGCGAGGGTGTGCTCGGAGATACGAATGCCTCGGGCCAAGTCGGCCTCGAGTTTCTCCCAGTCGATTGGTTGCGGTTCCTGTGGTGGCGGGAGCTGATAGTGCGTGGAATAGACCATTCGTTCACAGGCAAATAATTGTAATAAGTGGGTAGGCCTGCTTATGAATACCTCCGAATGGTATTCCGAGAAGCCGGTTGTGAACATCTCTTCGAATGTCTGCTTGTAGCACGCCGGTAGGTACTTTATTCTGCAATGCCAGGCATAACACACCCGTAGCGATGGCGTTGTACTCATATCATATACCAGATCGAAGTTGCATCATGTCAAAGATTTTGACAGTCATATGCGCCGCTATATCATCCATGTGCTTGAGTCGAGGGAGCCAGTGGCGAATTGTAGCCATCATGTATCCAACAGTTGGTAACTCAATGGGTGGCTTCAAGTAGGGGTAATTCAACCAGTCTTGGCACTGCTTATTGTTTTGTACCTTAATAGCAAAGGCAGTCCAGGAGCGGCGTCGTGGTACTGGTCCCCAACATGGGTTATACTTCAAGTGCAACGAAGCCTTTACCCATGTACTCATCATCTCTGGATACTGCTGTAGTAAATTTTTTCACCACTCTGGTTGATAGATCCTTCCTTGCTGTGCATCTCGTGGCAGATCAGCCTCCTCGAATTGAGTTGCATGCGATGGCTTCTTTCCCGTTACTTTCTCAATGGCTAACTGGTATTCAGCCATTAACATGAAATATGGTTTATACTGTAGCTCATGCCCAGATATGTATCGTCGCGGGGCCAAATGAGCAAAGAATGGAGACTATAATATTCTTTCTTCTATCATTGCCATGGCATGTAATTGTGCCTCTACTCTAGCTGAGTGCGTTGTTCCTAGTTCCTCAATAGTTTTCATCCATGCGGGGGTCGGAAGTTCGTACGTCATCTAACCTTCGGCCGTGACGCGTCCGCCTGGGATGGGTTGTGGCTCGTACGCTTCTTCAAATGTTTCCTCCACCGGGATGGTGACAGTTTCTTCCTCAGCTGGTATCTCCGGTGGGGAATCTGGCCTTGGTGGTGCTTCATAAACTGCAATCCTTGATTCAAGGTTTAATACCTGGGCCCGTAATGCGTTGAGTTCCTCTAAAATGTCAGGAGAGGGGTCCACAAGTGTTGGTAAGTCTTGTTGTGTCGGTGCTCGTAACTGGAGTAATCTATGATCTTCTTTGAGTTTCTGGAACTCCTCATTCATGCGGTCGTATTCATCCAACAGTCTTACATGATCGTCTAGCAGCATTCTCATCGAATCTGAAGGAATGGCTTTGAACCTGCTAGGACTGAATGGTTGGTCTGGGTTGTCGAGCGCTGCTTCTAGGTTTTCTCGGTTCTGATCCTGTAAGCGCTGGTTTTCTTCCTTGGCGGCTGCTAGGTGCCTGCGTAGTAAGCCCATGTTTCGTGTGAGCGTTGCATTACGGACTGTCTGGGCTCTTAATAAGTTATCCAGATCAGCAGTGGCTTCCTTGGTCTTCTCTTAGCTTTCTAGTTCCAATTTGTGATATGCCTCGCGTAATTCCTGGTAGCGGGTGTTCAGAGAGGCATTCTCAATAGACAATGAGTTAAGCTGCGACTGTAAGTCATTGGTTGTCCTTTGCAGCTGCTGGTAATTAGCACCAAGAGAATTGAACTCATCTCTTACTTGTGTCATACACATGAACATTTGGCGGAATGCATTATCCACAGTGGGTGAGAGTATTAATTGGGTGCTAACAGAAGATGCAGTGGGTGTAGATGCAACGGGAATGGGGATTGGGGGTGGGAAGGTGGATGTTGTAGTGATTGTGGAAAATTGGGAGGTGCCTAAATACGTTTGTGCCGTGAATGAAGTGAGTGCTGGTGCAGTGGGTGGTGAGATGTCCATCTCATTGGACGTGTCCAGTGCGGTGATTGTGAATATGGGTGTTACAGTGGGTGGTGGTGCCGGTGTAAATACAGGATTTACAAAGGTTGAGGAATAATTTACAGGGGGACTGGCTGGAACAGCTTGGTGGAAAGGGGAAATGGGGGTTACAGTGGGTCGGGGAGGTGAGACAGGGGAGAAGGTTAATGGTGGTGGGAATGGGAACAGTGGTCGTGGGGTTGTGGGGGAGGGTTGAAAAGCTGGGTGGAGGAATGGGTTGAATGGAAAGGGGGATGTGGGAGGGTGTAGAGTAGGTCTAATGGGTGTAGGAATTGTTGGCAGAGTGGTCGTAAAGACGATTTCTTCTACACTACCGGCGAACGAAGATGTTGGTCTGGGGGAAGGAGGGTGGATAGGGGAGGCTGGATGGACAGGCGGTGATGGGGGAGCGGTTTGGGTGGTCGGTACTTCGGTGACTACTGAGGTATATACAGTTGTAGCGCGGGGTGGGGATTCTACAAGGGTGGTTTCTGCTTCCAACGATCTTTCGGGGACAAGGCGCGCCTCCCTGGCTTGTTCAGAAGATTGTGCTCCTATTGGTACACGGATGTATTTGCCAAGCTTTGAAAGGAGTCGTACCCTACGGGGGTCAAACTGCGATAATGGCTTTCGTTGCAGGTACCTGAGCACTTCGTTGGAGCCTACGGATTTGACTAATTCGCGGAATCCTTTGATGTAGGCGTCTTCGAATCCGCCCGTGACAAGTTCCTGCTCTATTATAGCTTGACTCTCTTCCTCGGTCATCTTTTTACGTGCCCAAACTTGTTCCATAGTTCTATACAGCTTTTTAATGGCCAGTGTGTAAGCTGCCGCTTCATACATTTCATCTTCATGGGTGCTTGTATCACCGTGTGTGTCCGTTTGTTGGCCTTGGCCATCTGTCCGCTCAGGCTCTTGGGATTCGTGAGTGCCCTGGCTGGCTTCGTCATCACCTTCGTCGTCGTCTGTGGCTGTTCTTTCATCGTCAGAGCTGGACACGATCTGTCCTTGTGGCTGACCCCTGGGTGTGGTAGGGTAGCTAGGGCGTTCATATTCTTGAGAAAAGAACTGTCCTTCTGAAAACTGGAATTCATTGGAGAATGCATCATGCATCTCAAAATCAAAAGTTTGTTCCAGTGGCTCTGCTTGTCCTGCTTCCAAATGGGGTACTGGAAAAGAGAAAGCTTTCGCACCAATAGTGGTGGGAAGTTCAGCTGCGGCGGTGACAGTGTCTGTGGTGGTGGCTATTGGGGGTTCAACTATACTGGTGGCGCCCTCCGGCGTAACTGGTCGTGATAACCGTATACAGATTGGTGGTACCGTGGGAGCGGCTATTGTTGGTGACTGCTCTGGAGATGGGTGTGGTGAGGGTGATTCTGGGACTTGTAGGCACGGAATGGTTCCTCTCATGCGTTTGCCGGCTCTGCCTTTGCTAGACTTTCTGGCCTTCCTAGTGGTGCCTTTGAATGCCTTCAGTTCTTCACTGGTCATGGCACGCTCAATTGGTAAGTCATATGCCAAGCACATGTATATGATCCTGGTGAGGGCGCAGCATCCGTTGATTACCTTCTTTCGCTCCCATCTATGTTGTGCCAAATAAAGCTGATCGATGATCCAGCTAGCTAAATCAACTGTTTGAGGTCCAGTGCATGCTAAGTATAATCCAAACCATATTCGCTTGTGGGGCATGGTAAAGCGATCCTGAGCTGGGAAAGCAAAGTGTTGCATGCATATCCGTAGTGGCTTTGAGAGCTCAGGCGTTATAGCAGAAATATCCTCCCACTTTGTTACGTCACCACGCTTCATCTGTTCTGGGATTAGCCGTTCTTTCTCTGTTGGAGTGTGTGTTCCATGTATTTTGATGGCAGCTCGGATTAAATCCTTTGAAAGATAAAATCTTTTGTAGGGTGGATCATCTACTAAAGAAGGCAAAATAAAGGTTCCTGGGATGTCCTTATTCTCTGAGGCCAGCAAAGTGGTGATTAAATAATAACACCTATAAAAGTCAGGTTTGGGTAGAGGATCACTGAAATACTCCGTGAAACCGGCTCTGGCCCAAACATGAGTTAAGTCCTGGGTGTTCTGTAGGTCTTCAAATTCCCTGGAGAAGAATTGATACTTGCCCCATGTGCGGTCATCAAATGTCATATTTTCTTCAAAGATAAAATCAGCATCAGCTAATGGTCCTGCTAGGCCTTGGAACCAGTGAGAGTTACGGTGTATCTTCTCTGTGTATCCCATAGGTGGGTTATCGATTGGCATGGGTCCCGGAAAGCCTTGGAACTCTGGCGGTGGAGCAGTCGGGTGGGCTTCTGCCCGTAAAACGTTGAATGGTACTGCCGCCACGCTGGGGCCTGCTTCTGATGGTCCTGCTTCGGTTTGCATGATGACTGATGAACTAATGGAAAAGATCTGCTACAAACGATTAACACATTAGTATGGAAATTAATTATGATCCCAATAAAGTGAGACCGCAATCCCTTTCCATAACCGATGTGTAACCCATGTAGCCAAGTGTCGTGAAGTGCTTGATGCAATGATTTTTTACAGAGCTAATGCAGGTCTCTAGACACCTACATGGTCAGATTATGCATACATTTTGTGATGAGCTTTTATCATGCATGACGTGGGGTTATTGTGTGTGAATTTATACAAGGTTTGGTTGAGGGTGAATTATTACAAGGGTGGAGTTTAAACGGGATGGGAGAATTGCTAGATAATGGGGTACAAGAAGACGTCTGGATACGTTTTGATATCCATTTCTTGAGGGTCCGTAGGTGGGTGGTGTGGTTCTGCTGAGGTACAGAAAATGGTATCGGGTTTGGTGGTATTGAAGGATGAAAAGATGTCGGGGGGGTATATATTACATGGCTAGAGGGTTGGGCTATAATACATTGTTTGGGTACCCAAATCTGCGTGGGTGTGGGTCTATGGATAAGATACTTCTTGGCGATCCAAATCTGTCGAGTGTTTGTACTTGTAGAAGAAGATTCAGGGGACTTTGAATGCTGACTTTGCTTTTTTTGAAACTTTGTCCTGTTCTTGTCTGCAGTGTTGCCGATAGGCTGTGGTTGCTGTCTTTTTGGCATCCATACTTGTCTCGTGCCACTTGTTCTGTGAGTTTGACACTGCTGCTGTCTCTGCCTTATCTGGTGGTGTCGTTGGTCTTGGTTCCTCTGTTGTGGTTGACTCCTTCGTGGTTGGGTTTGAGAGGTCCATTGGACGCTCTGCTTTGGAAAAGAAGGGAGATCCAACACTTGCGTGACCTGCCCATCAGGAAGTGATTCGTTCTTTATCTTTAATCTAGGCCAGCCCGCAGCAAGTTTGGAAGGATGAGCACCGCAGGGTGTTGTGCTCATTTGGCCGCTGATGCAACCCACCTGACCGCTGATTGTGTCCATCTGCCCTAGCGGTTGGGTAGCTGCCCCTTCTAGTTTGCAGGAAGCCCCCGGGAAGATCTCCTGTCGTCCTTCTGATTGACCATTGTCGATAGCCAAGCCCGAGTGGGTTGGTGTAGACGTAACGTGATTGATCTGACCCAAGATCTTCCGGTCTTCCATCGCATGTATTGCATAGGGTCTAGGGTTACAAACCTCAGTCGGAATGCCATTAGGGAAGTCAAGCGGTATCACTCGCTTCTGTTCTAAGGTTCCAATCTGAAGGGAGCCTTGTCTAAGGTTTAGGTCCACTGAGTGATCGTATAGCCAATCTTGGCCAAGGATTAGGGGTTCTATCAGGTCGTCATCATGGCACACTAGTAGCTTCGCTGTCATGGTCACATCCTTAATGAGGATAGGAAGGTCCACCTCACCCATGCAAGGGGTTTCCATGCCTCCTAGCCCTATGAGGTATGCCTCAATTGGCCGCATTTCTATTCCTGAATCCTTATAGTGGGACCATCTAATCGCGCTAGTCGCAACACCTGAATCAATTAAAGCCCTGAGCTCTTGGTAAGGGTTGCCGTGCTCTAGCCTAACTGTAATGAATGGTCTCCTGTCCACGATACTAGGATGAGTGGTTGACTTTACTTGACACATAGCCATGGGATATCTGGGTGTAGTTTCCAGATGGTTATAATGTTCGCTCCCTAGTCCTTGTCTTCTTAACTTCATGCGCTTAATGCGTTCTATAGCTTCTGCCTGAGATTCCGCTCGTATTCTATTTTCTTACTCCTTACGCTTCTTTGCCAACGTGAGTCGTCTAAGCATATCCTCCGTAAGAGGTTCCTGATATAACCTGACTCTACAGCCACTAATATAATTAGGCATTATGTTTCCTTCTAAGGTGGCTAACTGTATTGCTCCACTTGTCGAGAGTCTGTTAATGATCATAGGTCCATAACCTCGCTTTTCTAACTTCCGTGCGTGTTGTTTCAGCGCATATACTAGAACTAAATCTCCTTCTTTTAGGCCTTTATCTTTCACATGTGCATCAAAATATGCTTTCTGTCGCCTCTTCGCTGCATATATTCCTGCTGCTGCCTTTAGCCTGGTTTCTCCTAATCGTTCCAAGTCCATTATTCTTGCTGATAATTCATGGCCGGTCCACTGATGTTCTTGTGCCACCTTAAGGGTTGGTATCAAGAAGTCCAAAGGAAGCACAGCATTCTGACCAAAAACCATCTGAAAGGGGGTGGCATTGAGTACGGTCTTGTGGGCCACTCGGTATGCCCAAACAGCGTGGTGTAACTGTTTGTCCCAATCTGAACGTTTGTTGTTAACGAGTTTTGTCAGTACGTTACAAAGGATCTTATTAGTGCTTTCAGCCTGACCGTTGGCCTGAGGATGATATGGTGCGGATTTCTTGTGAATCACCATAAAATCCTGTAACAAATATTCAATGACTTGGTTTAGAAAGTGAGTTCCTCGATCGCTCACTAACTCAATAGGCAATCCATATCTTGTGAAGACATTTTCAAATAAGAATTTTGCAGTTGTGTGTGCATCATTCTTTTGTGTGGCTTTTGCCTCTACCCATTTCGTAAGATAATCTGTGGCAACAATAATATATTCCGCATGTGTACCTTTTGCAGGGGGGTTAATGGGTCCTACAAAGTCTATACCCCACTTAGAAAATGCGCGTCCGCCCATCATGGGTTTCAATGGCATTTCATCTCTACGAGTAGGAAACTGAGTTCTTTGGCACACATCACATCTCTTAACATAGGTATGAGCATCCATGTGAAGAGTGGGCCACCATAATCCTGCAAAGAGGGTGGCTTTGATTATTCTATCGGGTCCAAAATGACCTCCTGCAACACCTTGGTGTGCAGTCTCTAGTATGCTCAGATAATCGCTTTCATGAACACATTGTCTTAGATATCCATCTCGTCCTCTTTTGTATAGATTATCGCCAATCAGTGAATAGTCTTGAGCTTCCTGCTCCAGACTACGTTGTCGAGCTGAGGTCATTCCTTGAGGGAATGTGTTCGTCCTCAAGTATGTCACTAAAGGTTCACTCCAGTCTGGTGTGAGAGACACATGATATAAAGTAGCATGCTCTACTGGTGGTCTTTCACAACAAACATGGCATTCTTTACACAGCTTGTAGACATCTGCTTCCATTGAAGGCCAATATACTCCTAGTCTATGCAGAGTCTGTAATGTTCGATGTTTTGAATGATGTTGCTTTAATGCACCTACGTGTGCTAATTGCAACCAATTTGCATGTTCTGATTCATCTACACAACAAGCAAAAATCTTTTGATTATCCTGTTTATATATGCTTCCTGCTAAGATTTGGTATCTTTGAGACTTGGTAATCTCTCCTTCTTTGATCTTTATCCTAGGGTTCTTGGGTCCATATGTCAGGATAGGGACTATAGACTTAGCCCATTCTGGTGCTACCTCAAGATTAAATAAATATGCATCTGGTAGATCATGGTCAGCTCTAAGATGTGTCTTTCCTTTCCTCACTACCACTTCGAAATCGTACTCCATGAGTAATAGGAACCAACGTATTAGTCGTCCCGTGTTACATGGTTTGTTGACTAGGTACAATAGGGCTTGATGATCTGTAAAGAACTTGAATTTGTTGGCCAACAAGTAGTGCCTAAACTTCTTTACTGCGTAGATCATCCCTAATCCTTCTCGTTCCGTCGTGGTGTAATTTCTTTCTGCTGCGTTCAATTGTCTGCTCGCGTAAGCTATGGGGAGATCTATGTTACCTTCACTCGCGGGTTGTGCCAACACACATCCTATGGCGTAGTTGGATGCATCCACATGTACATGGAATGGCTTACTCCAATCTGGGGTAGTCAATATAGGTGCTGAGCACAAGCGTCGTTTAAGTTCGTTGAATGAATTCTCACATTCTTCTGTCCATTCAAAATTGGTTAAAAGAGAGTACAATGGCTTGGCTATGATTGCATACATGTGTATGAATCTCCTGTAATAGCCGCAATGGCCCATAAATGCATGTACCTCTTTCACATTAGTTGGTCTAGGTAATTCTGCAATCACCTTCACCTTTTCTTCATCCGTAGAGATTCCATTTTTTGACACAATGTGTCCTAGAATTTTGCCTTGTCTGACCATGAAAACGCATTTTTCTGGGTTCAAACAAACCTGATATTCTCGACATTTGTCAAATATTTGTCTTAACTCTGGGATATGCGTCTGTCTTACATTAGAATGAGCACATATGTCATCGACATAAACTTCCAAACTCTTGCGTAAGAATTCCTTAAAAACATGACACATGAGTCGCTGGAAAGTGGCGGGTGCATTTGTTAAGCCAAAAGGCATTACACGAAATGCAAATATGCTCCATTCAGTGGCAAAAGCCGTCTTGTGTTGATCTTCCGGAGCAATGGCTACTTGATTATAGCCTGAAAATCCGTCAAGAAAGCTGTAAACTTCCTTGCCCGCAACTCTTTCCAATAGATGTTCTGTGATAGGAAGAGGATAACTGTCTCTAATTGTGGCGGCATTAACTTTTTTAAGGTTAATACACACACGCAATTTTCCATTCTTCTTGGGCACTACCACAATGGGGGATACCCATTCGGTATGTTCAATTTCGTAAATGAATCCTGCTTCTATCAGCCGATCTATCTCCTCTTTAATCTTCGCAGCATAGTTATCATTGTACGTGTAAGGTTTCTGTTTCGTCGGTTTTGCCTCTGGAGTCATAGGGATTCTATGAGAACATATATCTGGATCCACTCCTTTTAAATCTTTGTAACTCCAAGCGAACACATCTCTATATTCGCGCAATAGGGCAACTAATACTTCTTCTTCTTCCTTCGTCAAATCATGCCCTATGTATGTACATTTTTCTTCTTCTCCTTCTATGGCTACTATTATTTTCTTGGTTTTCTCTCGGTTATCATATACTTGTCCGTCATTCGCCTTTCTATTAGGCATTCGTACCATGATTCTTCTATCTTCGATTTCGTATTTCTTGAAATTCTCCGGTACTTCAAATAAAGATTCTTCTTTTTCTGACATGGTTTCTTTCTTCTTTCTTTTCTTGCCTTCACTTTTGCTAGTCAATTGAGTGGCTATTCTCACGTCATTCATAACTTCTTCTTGTCTCTGAGGGTGAGTCTCTACTTCGTAAAAATATTCTTCCTCTGATGCAAAGGGTGGGTCCATGATAATTGATTCTAAATCAAAATCGTTTGCATCCTCAAATGCATCAGTGTTAGGTTCACACTCTTCTAAAATTGCATCGCACATGATTGGCTCTATCGTGAAAACCGAAATGTCATAGCCATCCTCGTCACAGTGGGGTGTCCATTGTTCTTCATTGATGGCTACATCCATGGTTGCTAGGATTTCTGCCCAACCATGGGGTTCAAACTCTTCGTCAGGGAATACTATAGGTGCGAAAGCTGGATCTTGAAGGGTTCGTGGATGTTGTTCTGCACCTAAGGTCCTTGCTTCTAACCTTTCTTCCTCTTGTTTTGCAACTTTACACATCCATAAATGAGTGTCCTCGTGCAACCAAGAAGGATCTGATTCTAATGAGTGCACGGATTCCGTCTCTACTTGTGTCTTATGGATGGTATTCCATTGTATTGGGGGTACGTCTCTATGTGAATAGTCTTTAAGATTGACTTTGGTAGTCACTCCTAAATGTTGCAAGTACAACGAATTAGTTCCCCAATCTTGTACAATTTGCAACTGACGCATGAATGGTCGTCCCAATATCATCTCATAAGCATGGTTTTTACTAAAATCACAAATGGCAAAGGTATGCTCAAATTCTACCCCACAAGTGGTGAGAGATATTCCTTCTAGTAAGCCTAATGGTTTTTCTATGTGTCCATCAGCCATTTGTAGCTTCATCCTGGTAGGTTTGAGTGCTGGCTTACCCCAGCGTTTCCATAAAGCGGTGGTAGCGATGGCTACTCCGACTCCTGAATCTAATATGGCTTTCGTGGTGTAGCCCTGATGGGTTATCGGAAGATAAGTGTATCCTTCCTCTCCTTCGCTTACATCTCCGATCTTTTCCACTGGTATCTCTGGTACCTTATTATGTGATCCTATCTGTGAGGGAGTAGTAGCAAGCTTGGGGAATTGATTTGCTACATGCTTCCACAATTCTGGTTTTACTTTTAACAATTCCTCTAGAGTGAGATTACACTGTACCTTAGTGTTCTTGATCACTTCTGTGTTTCTAGGGATTACTGATTCTTCATTCCTCACTATTATCGTGGGTGTTCTCATATTAAGAGACTTTGCTTCCTAAGGTCCAGTGAACTGAGGTAACTCTTGTAAAGAATTAGATTCAAAGCCTGTGTGTTCACTCAGTTGTTCTTCCTCTACATCATCGTAAATAGAGGGTATATCTTGGGGAAATTGCTCCTGCAAGTCATCTATTGCTTGAATAGGAGGATGAGTTCTTTGTTCCTTTCTCCATTTCTCTTCTTGGATTTCTCTCAAAAATTCATGTGAGTACCTATGTATAGAAGACACATTGTCTTGACTTTCTGTATTGGGTACTTGAGACAGGGATGGTGCATTCCTTTCCTGTGTCTCTGGGACAATAGGGTTCCTATGCTGATCCTTTTTCTCTTTACTCTCTATCAAGTATTCTAGCCTCTCCATTAGTCCTTGAAAGTGTAACTCCGGTTTTGCCATGTTACTCCAATTAAGATATCTAGAGGCTTCGAACAAAGCTTGTGCTAATTCTACCATCTTCATGCAAAGTTTAGTTCTCTCAATTTCTAGATCAGCTCGAGGGTAGTTCTTACTCATTTCAGCTACTTGAGGTCCCTCTTTTAATCTAGCCTGATATGCACGAAACATCATGTCTAGATTCTCTGGTATGGGTTCTGCTAAAACTGATCCTGATTTCTGAGCTGGATTCTCTTGATTCAATTCCTGTGAGGTCAATTCCTGGATTTTGGCTCTAGATTCCTTTAAACTTCCTTCCAACTCAGTTATCTTTTTACTCCATTTTCTCTTAATTCTTTCTCTAGAATCTTTCCAAGATTTTGTCTTTTTACTGCTAGATTCTGCAACTTCACTGGTTCCGGCTACTTTCTCTTGATTAAGCTGTTGGTTCTGTAAGAGCGCCTGTGCTCTAGTGATAGCTTGGATAGGCACGTATGTAGGGTTGGATCCATCTGCGTTATTTACAATACCTATCACGTTGATTGGTGTCACATTCGAGGCATTAACAGGGTTCTTAGGACAATCTTTGATTATATGCTCTTTGCCACAATCGGCACAAAAGCCTTGGATGTTATAGTACTGTGATTGCCCTGCTATTGGAGGATGTGGACAATCCTTTATGAAATGATCTCCCTTGCACCTAAAGCATGGTCCTCTAGGGCCCTGTGGTCTCTGTTGTCTCAATTGGGGCCGTGGATTTGGGTTGGTGTACATCACATGAGCGTAGTCGGGCTCCCAACTAGGTTCCACTGGTGGACTATCATAATGATATGACTCCACATGTTCTGGTGACTCCGTGTAATATGCAGGTGGACTATCTACATGCGTAGAGTCAAAACTGTTTGAGTTTGGGTCACTCTCTGTGATCAAAGGTGAAGAAGGCACTAAGGCCCTACTTAGGTTCTCTTCTGCAGCACCATATTTGACTGAGATGACATTCGCTGGTGGTGGTGGCTGCTGAGCTAAGACAGGTTGAGGTCTCTGTTGAGCCTGGTATGGGTAGTTCTGAGGAGGCCTATAGTAATAAGGCTGAGCATTGTAATGGCCTTGATACCTCCCTGGATGCTGGTATGCTTGCGGGTAGTTCTGTCTTATGGTTTGTTTGTTATATGGGCAGTCTTGAGCTGTATGATTCGTGTATCTTCTTTCAAATGTACAGTATTGGCCACTAGGGTTGGCTTGAGGTTGTGGTGCATTGGGACACACATTTGCCATATGATCACCACCACAGGTATAACAACGCTTGTTCATTAGTACCCTAGGTTTACTAGAAACTCCTAGTTTCTGGGCCACTTTCTCTGCTAGGTCCTCTATCGAGCTAGACAATTTCGTGGATGCTAGAGATGAACAGTCTGAGTCCTTATAGACCTTTGAAAGTTCCAACTCGTCTCCTAAGTTGACTTAAATGTCTATGCAAATTCTTACACATTGCTCTAGCGTTCTGGGTTCTTTTAGGTACACATAAGAGCGTAGTTTCGAGCTCAACAAGCCATCTAGGAACAATGACACTTGCTTGGCTTGTGAGGGTAGCTCTTGCATTGGACATCGTTCAACATATTGTCTAAACCTACGTCCTGCGAGTCTAACTGTTTCCTGATGGGTCTGTTTAAAGCTATGAATCAACGAAGACGTGTCATGTCTAATCCCACTTTTAGAGAATTCAGTGATGAATGACTCTAACAAGTGATGGATGTCCCTAAATTGCCTTTGTTGCAATGGTTGGAACCAAGTTAAAGCGGTATTCTTTAACGTTAGCCCAAACGCGTTGTACTGCGTGAACATGTCTTCAACTTGTTCAGCTCTTAGTACTTGCTTGAATTCTGCGACATGGTCATAGGGATCTCCTCTCCCATCAAAATAATTTTTCATGGATTTCACTAACTGTGTGGGTCTCAGTATTCTTGCGTGTTCACGTGGTCTAGGTAGAGGAAAATCATCTCTACCACCTGGTATTCCATGATCTCTTTGTCTATCCGTTCTATTAGTGTCCGTGGTTGTTCTATCTCTCCCCATGGGATGAGTAAAGCTTACTTCGGGTCTTTCTCTATTCTTTTCTCTTTGATTTCCGTGGGCTGATGATGTTCCTACCCCTTGTTGACTTGTATTCAGGTTCATTCTAGATGGAGGGAAGACCAATTCACCTCTCCATGTGTACGTGTTTTTAGCGTGGTCAGGCATCACAAAGACTCTTTCTGAAGCCTCATCCAGGTATACAACCTTTCCAGGTGTATCCGGGTCCTTGAACTCGTAGATTGTGATGATACCTACCTCACTAAGTAGTTCTGTCTTGTATCTCCAAAAGGCTTCATCAGTTTCTTTATTTACAAACAACTCTATGCTTCTGTTGTCCTGGGGGATCCATTCCGGGATTAATACTCGTGTCAATACAGATTTCCCTCTAGGTGTTCTAGGCTCTTCTAATGGTTCTTTTCCTTGAGACTTAGTTTCCGTTTCTAGCTGAATTACGCCAAACTCATTCGTATTGTTTGGCTGCGTACTTAAGATGTACATCGTTCCTTCCTTGTCTATGTACGTGTCTCTTTCGAATTTCACCACTGGACGTTCCAATCCAATGGGTTGATCGGGGTTGTGCATTTGCACCACTTGCCTTCGCAAACCATTCTCATAGATGCGAGCACCTAATCGGTTGGTTCGGAGAAACTCTAGTTGAGTCCTATAGGGTCCTTCTGGTTTTTCTAAGTACGCCACATTTGACCCTTCTTCTGGTCTAAGTGTGCTAAATGCCATTTCAGATCCGCTGGTGTCTGAGCTCTCGTAGGGGTAATTACTATTCAATTGCTGAGCCCACGATCGAGCAGTAGTTCTTACACTTGCCTCTGATGATCTAAGGCTTCGTCGGTCTGACTTACCTATATGTTTGCCCGATCTAAGGTTCATTAATTTTCTTCCTTGCACACTCAGTACACGCTCAGATCGTCAATGATTCTTTGTTATTACTGTCTTGATTCTTTTTAGGTTTCGTTAGATTCTTGTCTTAATGTATGCGTCAGGAATTCGACTTTCCGTGGTACTTTGAGTTCTCGTTCCGTCAGACTTATGTTCTTTCCTTTAGGTTTTCGTGTCACACACCTTTACTTTGGTCTTGGACTTGATAAATTTAATCTCTTGAACTTGAGGCGTTCCTATCGTCGTTAATCCAAAACACTACCGTTTAGCCTAAGCTAAGAATTGACTGAGGGGGTTGAGTAATCTTCCAACCTCGAGTCAGCTTTTTTTGGTTGCTCTGATGCCCAAGAAGCCGCGCTTCCCAAGCTTTATGCCCTTCGCTGCCTTGCCTTGGTTGCCCTTGATTGTCCTTGCTAGACCTAGAAAAATCCAATATTAGACCAATTCACAGTTGGATGATCAAGCACTTGAGTATATACACCTTTTAAGTCCCTTCCCTTTTGCCCAACTTTTCAATGCTTGTCCCCTGGCTTTCTAGTCCCAAACTAGGTCAACCTCAAAATAGCTTATCTAAAAATAGATGTATTCTTTAAGAAAAAAACAGTTGAGGTCACGTAGCACTCGTCAAGAGCTTTCTACTGAGCTATTAAGCTCAAAAAACGGACTTCGGATGAAAAAGTTATGACCGTTCAGGCCCTGGGGGGTAAAAACTGACAAACAGGTTTTTCTCCAAATATGAGCTAAGGGGTCTCCTATGAGTATAATCACCCAAAAAATTTCTCAAAAATAACCCCAAAATTGGCCAAAAAATGAAACCCTAAATTTTGCGATGGGGGTGCACAATCGCGATGGTCTGAGACCGTCGCGATGGCGTGGTCTTGCACAATCGCGATGGCGTGAGGGTGCACAATCGCGATGGCGTGGACTTACACGATCGCGATGGTCTGGGATTGCACCGTCGCGATGGCGTGAGGGTGCACAATCGCGATGGCGTGGGCCAATCGCGATGGTCTAAACTTTTGGGCTGTCGCGATGGTCTAGGGGTATCGTCGCGATGGCGTGAGGGTGCACAATCGCGATGGTCTGAAGTTACACGATCGCGATGGCGTGCACCGTCGCGATGGTCTGAAGTGCAACGTCGCGATGGTCTGACTTGCCACGTGGCACCGTCGACGCGATGGCGTGACACAATCGCGATGGTCAGAGACCGTCGCAATGGTCCAGCCAAGCCGTCGCGATGGCGTGAGCCAATCGCGATGGTGTGACACAATCGCGATGGTCAGAGACCGTCGCGATGGTCCACCAAACTATGAATTTTTGAGATGCACCTGTGGATTCGTGCAAGCGCAAGGGTCGCCTACCTCGTGGTGTGGTCGCCTACCAAGAATTCCGAAGTTTGCAGACCATCGCGATGGTCTGACACACTCGGAGATTTCTGACAGAAAGTGAAGTTTTTACCTTTTCCAAGCTTTCCTGATGCACTGGAGCTCTGTACCTGCAAGAAAACTCAAGAAAACAAAAGTACACACAAGCACAAAAGCTCTCTCTCACTCTCTCGCATGCACAAATGAGGGGGAATGAGGAGAATGGGTAGATATGGTGAATTTTTTGATTTTTTTGGAGATGAAGATGATGATGCGGTGATGAAGATGGAGTGTGGGGGAGGTGAAAAACAACAAAAACTAAGTAAAAACAACAACAAAAACTGAAATTTTTTACCTTCCAACGCCACTTCTTGCTATACTCTTACCATCACACATTCGTCCTAGACTCGATCCCCGGCAACGGCGCCAAATTTGGTGTTGCTCTAGCACAATGGTGAGAACCACGTTAAGAAGCTCCACCTCCTTAATGTCAATCCGCGGAAGAGATAGGAGTGATATGAAGATCGTGAACGTGAGATGAAGTGAGAGTGAAGGTGAGAAGCATAGAAATGCACACACGCATACACACACACTACGAAGAGACAAGCAAGACACAATGGAAGGTGAGAAATCAATTCTATTACTCAAGAACACTATTACAAGCTCAAAAAGAACTCTATGCTCACACTAACCAACCCCAAAAATGAGCTCTCTAGCTCTTTTTATAGTTTCTAGACTAGTTTTGACCGGTTTCACATCTAGTGACCGGCATAGTTAAAAATTAGGTCCTAGATGCTATTTGGATGGGTAAACGGTGTCTAAAAATAACAAAAATTGATACGCTTGTTCTACCTAAGCTCCTCAAGCTCGAGGACTCCTCGGCTTGCACAAAATGGAGCTAGAATTTAAGAAAAGGGTTTTTCTATGTTACATATGTTACATTAGTGATGAAAATCACTATTGGATGTTTTTGGAAAGTGTTTTGAAAACATAATTCTTTGACAAAAGATTCGACTGGCTCCTTGCTCCATTGTTACATGCTTCCACGTCGTCTGTGCCTCTGGCTGCTTCCAACATATGGCAAGAGACGTGCTTGGAGTTCGATCACCTGTTTCTGGAGGTTCTCTAATTCTTCTGGAGAGTGTTGCAAGACTACCGGCTCCAGTTGAGCTGTGGGGGCACTGGCTATCTGTTTCTTTAGGTCTGCACATTCAGTCTCTAACTTTTCATATGACTCCAAGAAATTTGCATGCTCCTCAAGTAAGATACGAATGTCTTCCGATGGGACCGCTCTATACTTGGTAGGGCTAATGGTTGCTCCTACCGTTCCTTCCATAGCCGCTTCAAAGTTGTCTTGATTTTGTTGTTGAAGCCTCTTGTTCTCTTCTAATGTTGCTGCCATATGCTTCCTTAATAGCCCAAGGTTGCGTCTGAGTGTAGCATTAGATATCATTTGCGCTTGGAGCACTGTTTCTAGTTCCTTGACTGCTTGATCATCTACTGTCGATGTCTTTGATTCCAATTCAGAGTGAGCCTGCTGTAAGGTGGTATGCTCTGTTAGGAGCGTTTGGTAATCAGCTTCAAGAGTGTTGACTCTCGCTTGCAGACGCTGAGATTCTGCCTGGAGGGCCGTAGTGCGTTCTTCCAATTGATGGTATTCTTGTTGTAGTTGATGTGCACACTGAAGTAATGTGTTGAACGTGCTATTTACATTATGAGATGCAAGGGGAAAAGTTTGAAATGCAGGGGAGGTGGGATTGGGGAGGGAGGTAGTGAATGCTGTGTGTGCCAATGATGTGGTGAGTGGTGAGGTGGGGGGTAGTGGAGGGGGAGATGGTGGAATCGTGGGGAGAGGTGCTGTGGTGGGTGAAGTGTCCATTGGGTCAGACAGAGTGGTGTGTACAGGGGCTACCATGTAGGTGGGTATGGTAGGTGAAGTGAGTGTGGTGTTCGTGTAACTTGATGTCGTTGCGAACAGCGGGGAAATGTGCCTTTGAAACATTGGAGAGCGGATGAACTGCGCCACAAAGGACGGGTATTGGGGTGGTGAGGTTAGGTTGAAAGAGGCATAGGGGCCAGATGGGAAGTGAGGGTCATGGAATGAAGGTGTCCGTATTGGGGGATAGGCTGGGAAACACAGGGTGCCTTCTGTGGGTGCAGGGTTTCCAACCACACTTGGGATTATGGGATGACCCATGATGGTTTCGGAGGATAGAAGGTTTGAAGTGTACAAGGGATTGGTGATGAAAGAGAAGAGGGTGTCTTGTGAGGTGGGTTCTCGAAATGAGAATGATGTGAATGAGGATGGGTTATAAGTGAAGGTAGAGGTGATGACTGTCGTTTCTTCCATGGTGGGAGGTGGTGGTGGGGGTGGAGAAGGTGGTGATGGGGGATGCTGGGGTGAGATGGGTGATGTCTGAATGAAGGTTTCAGCAGAGAGGTCAATGGTGGTAGTGGGTGTAGCTATGGTTTCAATGGGTACTTCTTGTTCTGTGACGGGTATCCTGATAGTCTTACCTGCTCGTGGTAATGTGTCAACTCTGCGTTTGTCATACCTCACGGACTGGCGGACTGCAGTGTGGACAGCCTCCGGAACTCCTAAAGACTTTGACACTAATTTGAGGGTGTCAATGAAATGTTGATCCACCCCATCATCTGATAGCATTTCTTGCATCAAAGCTTGACCTGACACAAGAGAGAGTTGATGCTGTTCTTGCACTGCTTTGATTGTGTCGTATAACCTTTGTAGTTGAGCTGTATATGCAGGTGCACCTACAATTTCTAGCACTTCTTGTTGCTCATCATGATGCTCTTGATCATAATCCTCCTCATCTTCCTCCTGATCTTCATCTTCATCATCCTCTTCATCCACTTCCACTGTGGTGACAGGTACTTGGGTGGTTGTTGCTTGCGTTTGCACGTTCTCCACTTGTTGTGCCTCTTCTGCCTCCAGCTCTACATCTTGTAGTAATTGTTCGAAATCTTCATTCGTGAGTTCTTCCAAAGGTGCACCACTGGGAAACTCAAGATCGGTTGGGATGGGAGGGAATATCAAGGTAGAACCATCGGTGCTGCGTCTTGGAAGTCAGAGTGTGAATGGTCGGACTCTTCGGGGTGGAGGGGTGACGTCTGGTGTTAGGGTGGCTCCACGTGGTTGAGCACAAGGGACTTGGACAGTACCTCTCATCTTCTTAGAAGGGGGTCCAGTGGATGTCCTGCCTCTAAACTGCTCTACATGATTCCACATTAGGGCCCATTGAATAGGGATGTCATAAGCCAAACACCTATAAATTATTCTCGTCAGAGCACAACATCCATATAAAACCTGTTTCCGCGGCCATCGTTTATGAGCTAGGTGTATCTGATCAATTATCCAGTGGGGTAAGTTGATGGTGATGCTCTGTGTCTCTGCCAGATACAAACTAAACCAAATCTTTTTGGGCGGCATGGTGAATCTATCTTGGGCAGGAAAAGCAAAGTGTTGCATGCACATGCGAAGGTGTATTGCAACATTAGGCGTCATGGACACCATGTCCTTGAGTTTGGTGAGGCTTCGATTCTTCATGTAATCCGACACTAGGGTTTCCTTCTTTGTAGGAATATGCATTCCGCGCATATCTAGGGCCTCTCTCACCAAGTTGTTGGATAACCTAAACCTCTTGAGCTCATTTCCTTTTGTTAGAGGTGGGATCACAAATGAGCTTGCACCTTTTGGGTTCTTGTTTGGAGTCAAGGTGTTGATGAGATAGTAGCATCGCATGAAGTCAGGCTTTGGGAGCCGTGCACTGAAATATGCATTCAATCCTGCCTTCTCCCATACCGAACGTAGACCTTCTGAATTTTGTAACTTCTCGAATTCTCTTCTAAAGAAATGGTATTTACCTTGCTTCCCATTGAAGTCCAACTCTGATTCCCATAGGTATGTTCCCTCTCCCAAGGGTCCTGCCACATCACTATACCAGTGGGAAGCTTTTCCTACGGGCATGGTATGGCCATTGGGAGGGTCCGCTATAGGTATGATTTTGATGGCCTGCAATTCTTCTGGTTTTTCATTTGTCTCAGGCAAAACGGGTAAACTGTCTAAGTCCACCACTTGCTGGCTCGTTTCTGTTTGAGAGCTAGTTCCTGCCGCTTCAGCCATGTTGCACACTTCACAGCTGGTTCTGTGAGAATATATGAATAAATGTTAACATTGCCATGGACGCAAAAATGACACTGTGTCCCCTTCACAACATTAATCATGAGGTTTGGGAGAGATTAGTAGGTTAATAAGTGCTCGGTGCTTGTGTGTGTAGTTAGGAATTGAGTAGACCTAAGAACTAAGCGGAATGATGTAGTGTGAGAGTGACGTAGTTAGTAGGTGGACATGGATTTACAACTGGGGTTCGGGGGTTTATTCCAAGTTTTAGGTTGCCAAATGCAATGGATAAGTTTTGATCTTGACTTTGTGGAGACTCTGGAGAGTGTGATAGGGGTATTTACTTGAAAAATGGGGCTTTTAGGGACCCATTTGCAAGTGATTCTACTTGTGCTCATGGAAGAATACGTGTTCGTGCGTGATGTGTAAGAGTGGGCCTCAGATGTTCGAGTGAGTGAAACATATTGTACAGGGTTTGGCCTTGGTGTAGCTATTTGAGCCCGCAAGCAAGCCTTAGGCACCCAGATTTGTCGTGATTGTGGGCTGGCCTTCATTGACTTCTTGGGTACCCAAATAGACTTTACTTTCGTAGAAGAATTTATGAAGGACTTCTTATTAGTGTCGAGTTTTTGATTACTAATAAGAGGTTTTGGCCGTGGTGTTGGCCTGGTCGGAACAGGGTGTTCGCCTTTTCGCCTCCATACTCGTTTCATCGGCTGAAACAATCTGCTTTGCTCCTTTTTTTGGCCTCTAGTATAGGTAGTGTTCTGCTTCTTCTGTATTTGATCTGCCGTTGGCTGCTGCATCCTTCTGGCCTTTGGAAAAGAAGGGAGTACCGTCTTATCCTTGACTCCATTGTTGAGACAATCCTCTTTCTGCATAATACATTTTTGGACAAGAATAGCATTATCAACTTCATGTGCACCCCTGGAAGGACCAGGAGTTCGTGCCTTACCGAGTTCCTTGAGTGCCTCATTTTCCAATTCAACTGTAATTCGACTATGATTTACCCATACCCGAAGAAGTCCACTTCTTAGGTTTAGGTTGACCGCATGATCATAGATCCAGTCCTGACCCAAGACAAGAGGCTCAGTGAGATCCTCATCTTGACACACTAGTACTTTGACTGTCATTACTTCGTCTTGAATGTAGATGGGAAGATCCACCTCGCCCATGCAAGGGGTTTCCACACCTCCCAATCCTATGAGGTATGCTTCAATAGGATTGACAGTTAACTTCAACTCTTGACAGTAAGACAATTTAACAGCACTAGTGGCTGCACCTGAGTCAATCAATGCTCTTACCATCCTTGCACCCTTTCCTTGTCCTATCTCTACGGTTATAAAAGGACGTCGATCAATTATACTATGAGAGCTAACACCTGAAACTTCACACATAGCCACATGATATCCTTGATCTGCATATGCATCTGGCACAAGTTGCTGTCTACCTTGTCTTCTTAATTTCATTCTCCGTATGCGCTCTAAGGCTTCTGCTTGGGCTTCTTCTCGAATTCGCTTTTCTTCTTCTTTGCGTTTCTTAGCAGTATTGAGTCGACTTAGCATTTCCTCTATGAGGGGTTCCTGATACAGCTTGACCCTGCATCCGCTTATGTAGCTAGGAAGAATATCACCTTCTAAGGTGGCTAGCTGTACCGCCCCACTCGTTGAGATTCTATTAATGATCATGGGTCCGTAGCCTCTCTTCTCCAGTTTCCTCGCATGTTGTTTCAACGTGTATACTAGTACTAGGTCGCCTGCCTTCAGACCTTTATCCTTAACGTGGGCATCAAAGTATGCCTTCTGTCGTTTCTTAGTTGCATATATCCCTGCAGCCGCTCTCAGTCTTGTTTCTCCTAATCGTTCAAGGTCAAAAAGTCTTGAGGAGAGTCCATTCATGCTCTTGTGCGACTTTCAGTGTTGGTATTAAGAATTCTAATGGTAGCACTGCATTTTGGACAAACACCATCTGGAAGGGGGTGGCTTGGAGTACCATTTTGTAGGCGACTCGGTATGCCCAAACAGCATGGTGTAGCTGTTTGTCCCAATCAGAGCGTTTACTATTCACTAATTTTGTCAACACATTGCACAGAATCTTGTTTGTGCTTTCGGCTTGCCCATTAGCTTGAGGGTGATAGGATGTAGACTTTTTATGTACTATAAAGAATTCTTGGAGCAGATTTTCAATAACTTCATAGGTAACCCATATCTTGTGAATACATGTTCAAACAAGAATTTAGCAGTTGTTTGAGCATCGTTCTTCGTTGTGGCTTTTACCTCTACCCACTTTGTTAGATAGTCTATCTCAACAATGATATATTCTGGATGGGAACCCTTAGCTGGGGGATTAATAGGACCTACGAAGTCTATTCCCTACTTAGAGAATGCACGTCCACCCATCATAGGTTTCAGTGGCATCTCATCTTTACGTATAGGATATTGAGTTCTCTGACAGACATCACATTGTTTCACATAGCTATGTCCATCCATGTGAAGGGTCGGCCACCAGAAGCCCGCAAATAGTATCGCTTTGATCACCCGATCTGGCCCAAAGTGTCCTCCTGCTACACCTTGGTGAGCAGTGTCCAAGATCTTGAGATATTCACTCTCATGGACACATAGTCTCAGGTAGCCGTCTTTACCACGTTTGTATAGATTATCACCAATGAGTGAGTAATCTTGGGCTTCTTGTTCTAAAATCCTTTTCCTAGTCAGAGTCATGTCTGGAGGGAATGTTTTCGTCCTCAGATAGGATACTAGCGGTTCACTCCAATCCAGTACTATGGACACTTGATAAAGAGTGGCATGTTCCACCGGTGGTTTAGTGCAGCAGATTGGGCATTCCTTGCACAACTTTTGGACATCAGCTTCCATAGTCGGCCAATGCACTCCGAGTCTCCTGAGTGTTTGTAGGGTTCGTTGCTTTGAATAGTGTTGCTCTAATGCACCTACATGTGCTAATTGCAACCATTTAGCGTATTCATCCTCTTCCACACAACAAGCCAAGATCCCTTGATCTGTGTGCTTGTACATACTTCCAGCCATGATGTGGTACTTTTGGGCTTTTACTACCTGTCTATCCTGTGTGGCTATTACTGGGTGATTAGGCCCGTACGTCAATACTGGCACTAATGACTTAGCCCACTGCGGCACAACTTCCAAATTGAACAAGTAAGCATCAGGAAGGTCATCTGACACTCCTTGTGGGGCTTCTCCAGATGTGAGCCTAGAGAGATGATCAGCTCTCAAATGAGTCCTCCCTTTTCTCACCACTACCTCAAAGTCATATTCCATTAGTAAGAGAAACCATCTTACTAATCTTCCTGTATTGCATGGCTTGTTCACGAGATATAACAATGCTTGATGGTCAGTAAAAAATTTAAACTTGTTTGCGAGCAAATAGTGTCTAAATTTCTTAACTGCATATACCATGCCTAAGCCTTCTCTCTCAGTAGTGGTGTAATTTCGTTCAGCTGCATTCAATTCTCTACTAGCATAGGCAATTGGAAGATCCATATTACCTTCATCAGTAGGTTGAGCAAGCACACATCCAATGGCAAAATTGGATGCATCCACATGAACATGGAAAGGTTTATTCCAATCTGGCGAGGTCAAGATTGGTGCTGAACATAACCTTCGTTTAAGCTCTTGGAAGGAATTGTCACATTCATCCGTCCACTCAAAGTTAGTCAAGAGTCCATACATGGGCTTTGCAATGACAACATACATGTGAATGAACCGGCGGTAGTAACCACAGTGCCCCATGAGAGCTTGCACTTCCTTGACGTTCTTTGGCCTAGGTAACTCGGCTATGGCTCTCACTTTCTCTTCATCAGTGGATATGCCATTCCTTGACACTATGTGTCCTAGAATCTTGCCTTGCCTGACCATAAAGACGCACTTTTCTCGGTTCAGGCAGACTTGATATTCTCTACATTTGTTGAAGATTTGTTTGAGTTCAGGGATATGGGTTTGTCTAATGTTGGAATGAGCACAAAGATCATCAACATAGACTTCTAAGTTCTTCCTCAGGAACTCTTTAAATAGATGGCACATCAGCCTCCGGAAGGTAGCTGGTGCATTGGTAAGCCCAAATGGCATTACTTTAAAGGCAAATATGCCCCATTCAGTGGCAAATGTCGTCTTATGCTGATCTTCTGGAGCTATGGCTACTTGATTGTAGCCCGAAAATCCATCGAGGAAGCTGTACACTTCCTTGCCTGCTACTCTTTCTAAGAGATGTTCTGTGATGGGAAGCGGATAGTTATCTCGGATTGTGGCTGCATTGACCTGCTTCAAGTTAATGCATACACGCAGCTTTCCATTTTTCTTGGGCACCACTACGATGGGGGATACCCACTCAGTGTGCTCAATTTCATAGATGAATCCAGCTTCAACCAGTCTATCTATCTCCTCTTTGATCTTAGCCGCATAATTATCATTATATGTATAAGGCTTTTGCTTAGAAGGTTTGGCATCTGTGGTCATGGGGATAGTGTGTGAGCATATGTCTGGATCAACACCCTTCAAGTCTTTGTAACTCCAAGCGAACACATCTCTGTATTCTCTTAGCAAGGCTATCAATTCTTGCTCTTCTTCTTCCGTCAGGTCATGGCCTATGTACGTGCATCTCTCCTCTCCTTCTTCCAGAGCTACCACAATTTTCTTGGTGGTTTCTTTGTTATCATAGGCCTCCCCTGATTGCGCCTCTCGTTTAGGCATTCTAATCATGACTCTCCTGTCATCTATCTCATACTTCTTAAAATTTTCCGGGACCTCAAACAAAGATTATTCCTCTTCTGGTGTGACTTCTCTCTTCTTTCTTTTCTTTCCTTCTTCCTTCGGGGTCACATGTGTGGCTAGCCTCACATCATTTGTAAGCTCTCCATACCTCTGGGGTAGAAATTCTACTTCATAGAAGTATTCTTCATCTGATGCAAAAGGTGGGTCCATAATGATTGACTCTAGATCGGAGTCGCTTGCATCCTCAAATGCATCAGGGTTAGGTTCGCATTCTTCTAACACGGCCTCTCCCATGATTGGCTCTATGGAGAAGACTGAAATGTCATAGCCATCCTCATGACAGTGGGGTGTCCATTGTTCTTCATTGATGGCTACATCCATTGTTGCTAGGATTTCTGCCTAGCCGTGGGGTTCAAATTCTTCGTCAAGAAATACTACAGGTGCATAGGCTGGGTCTTGGATTGATCTATAAGTTTCTTTTGCACCTATATCTCTGGCCTTTTCTCTTTTCTCCTCTTCTACTGCTACTTTGCACATCCATAAGTGGGTGTCTTCATGCATCCATGAGGATCCTGATCCTATGGAATGCACAGATTCCGTATCATCTTTGGCTCTATGGATGGGATTCCATTGAATAGGAGGAACATCTCTATGAGAGTAATCTTTGAGATTCACTTTGGTCGTAACACCTAAGTGTTGTAGGTACAAAGAATTGGTTCCTCAATCCTGTACCACTTGCAACTGTCGCATAAAAGGTCGTCCCAAAATCATCTCATCGGCATGGTTCTTGCTAAAGTCACATATGGCGAAAGTGTGCTCAAACTCAACACCACAAGTAGTGAGAGTTATTCCCTCTAACAAGCCTAAGGGTCTCTCTATGTGACCATCAGCCATTTGCAATTTCATCCTTGTGGGCCTGAGTGCTGGTTTGCCCCAACGCTTCCATAGGGAAGTGGTGGCAATTGCAACTCCTTCACCTGAGTCCAAAATTGCCTTGGTGGTGTGTCCCTGGTGGGTAATGGGAAGATAGGTGTTCCCTTCTTCACCTTCACACATGTCTCCTATCTTATCCAAGGGTATTTCTGGCACTGTTCTCTGGGATCCTACCTGGGAACGAGGTTTTGCTATCTCTGGTACTTGTTTGGCTACATGTTTCCATAATTCAGGTATAACCTTGAGTAGCTCTTCTAACTTGAGATTGCACTGCACTTTGGTGTTTTTCACTACCTCTGTGTTCCTAGGTATGATCGAGTCTTCGTTTCTTACCATGACCGTGGGTGCTCTCATACATACAAGTAGATTTAGCTTCCCATGGGCCTGTGAAGTGGGGTAATTCTTGTAAAGAATTAGACTCAAATTCTAATCTTTCCTGAGAGTGGGTGCTCTCCTGCTCCTCATAAATGGATGGGATTTCTTGTGGGAATTGGTCGTGTGCATCATCCACAAGTTCAATGGGAGGAGGGACTTCACTTTCCTAAGCCCATTTGTCTTCTTGAATCTCTTGTAGGAATTCTGGTGTGAATCGATTCATAGAAGAAGATGTGTCTGGCTCCGTAGAGTTAGGCACATAGGCTTTAGGCACATAGGCTTCAGGCACATAGGCTTTAGGCACATAGGATTTAGGCACATAGGCTTCCTGGGCACGAAGACTTGCTCCTTTACTTGCCTTGTCCTTGTGTTGAGAGGCGGGTTCCTTTTCTGATTGTGCAATCAGCTTCTCTATTCTCTTCAATAGTCCATCAAAGTGCAACTGTGTCTTTGCTGAACTAGAGATGTTAAAGAGGCGACGGGCTTCGAACATGGTCTGAGCCAATTCCACCATCTTAGCACAAATTTTGGTTCGTTCTAGCTCTAGTTCTGCTCTAGGGTAACATTTTTCATGATCAGTTACGTTTGGCCCTTCTTGGATTCTGGCTTGATATGCTTTAAGCATCATCTTAAGGTCCTCGGGAGTGGGATCTGCTAGGACTGATCCTACTCTAGGGGGTGGTGGTATTAGTTGAGGCGATGTCGGGAAGATTTACATCTTCCAGTTGATGACCAGAGAAAATGAAAATAACTTAATTGGTGAATTCTAAACCTCTTTTTCACTGTTGAACAATTATGCTGGATTGAATTAACTATTTTTGAAGTGTTTGCAGGTACAATAAATGATGAAGAATATGTGTTCATATTAGGGTTACCTTAATTTCACATTTAATGAGTGTTTTAATATTTATACATGCAGGAAACATGGGTATATAACCCTAGGATTTCATAAGTTTATATAAGTTTAAGTCAGTAGGGTTAATCCAAAGGATCTTAAATGATTCTAATGGGTTAATGCTAGGGTTTACTTAAATGTTAATGGCTAATGGTAGGGTTCAGAAAAGATTTTGAAGGGTTCCAATGGATTTCAGAAGGGTTTAAGTAGGTTTTCTAGGGTTTTAGTATGTTTCAAGGGTTAAAATAACTCCTATTTAATGAAATTAATCTATAATTAAGCATTGGTTAACTTATAAAACTAAATTATGATTTAATTAGTTACCTTAATAGTGTGTTTACATTTTAATACTAAGGTTCTAATTAATTAAATTCTTATCCTAAGCTTAAATTAAAAGAATTATTTAATTATCAAAATTTAGGATAATAGAATTAAAATGAAAACTAGTGGATAATTAATGAGTGGTGTATGAGAGTGGTATTTAAATAATGGTGTGAGTTAAGTGTGTAACTAAAGTGGTTAAAGTGAATAGTTTCAAAGTGTGGTAGTTGTGAGTGCAAGTTAAAAGAGTGGTAGAAAAAAAATATGCATTTAAAGTGTAAAAAAGGTGTGTACAAAGAGTGGTGAGTGTGAGGGTAATCAAAAGAGAGGTTGTGTGAGAAAGTTAATTAAAGTGTGGTGAATGTTAATGGGAAAAAGTGAGGATGAGGAAATAAAGTAAAATCAAAGGAATGGTTTACAAATGAGTTGTGTGTGTATATATATGAGTGTGTTGATCTAGTTTTTCCTAATGTTTTTTTGCAGGTACTGTCTCCTGCTCTTTACTTTCTTCTGTTTCCCCTTCTTTCTCATTAGACCCTCCTCGTGCTCGGGATATTGAGCCATCATGTCCTACTGTGTATTATGATTTTGATGTTGATTGTCCGGCTCGAAGCATGCCCATGCCTATTCCGTGGCTTGGTCTGAGTCCTTGCAGTAGTGTGTGTGTATGTGCGTGTTTGTGTTATGCGCGTATGTGAAGTGTACGTATGTGTGTATGTGATGTATGTGTTTATGAGATATGTAGTATATATGTGTATGTGTATGTGATGTGTGTGTGTATGTGTGTGTGTGATGTGTGTGTGTATGTGTGATGTGTGTATGTGGTGTGTGTGTTTGTGTATGTGTGATGTGTGTGTGTATGTGTGATGTGTGTATGTGAAGTGTATGTGTGTGTGTGAAGTATATATGTGTATGTGTATGTGATGTGTGTGTGTATGTGGTGTGTGTGTATGTGTATGTGTGATGTGTGTGTGTAAGTGTGATGTGTGTGTGTGAGTGATTGACCCCCCCTCTCTCCTCTGTCTGCAGCGCGCGACAGCGCGCAGCAGAGAGAGAGAGAGAGAGAGAGAGAGAGAGAGAGAGAGAGAGAGAGAGAGAGAGAGAGAGAGAGAGAGAGAGAGAGAGAGAGAGAGAGAGAGAGAGAGAGAGAGAGAGAGAGAGAGAGAGAGAGAGAGAGAGAGAGAGAGAGAGAGAGAGAGAGAGAGAGAGAGAGAGAGAGAGAGAGAGAGAGAGAGAGAGAGAGAGAGAGAGAGAGAGAGAGAGAGAGAGAGAGAGAGAGAGAGAGAGAGAGAGAGAGAGAGAGAGAGAGAGAGACAGCAGAGAAGAGAGAGAAAGAGAAAGAGAGAGAGAGAGAGAGAGAGAGAGAGAGAGAGAGAGAGAGAGAGAGAGAGAGAGAGAGAGAGAGAGAGAGAGAGAGAGAGAGAGAGAGAGAGAGAGAGAGAGAGAGAGAGAGAGAGAGAGAGAGAGAGAGAGAGAGAGAGAGAGAGAGAGAGAGAGAGAGAGAGAGAGAGAGAGAGAGAGAGAGAGAGAGAGAGAGAGAGAGAGAGAGAGAGAGAGAGAGAGAGAGAGAGAGAGAACGGCAGAGAGAGAGAGAGAGAGAGAGAGAGAGAGAGAGAGAGAGAGAGAGAGAGAGAGAGAGAGAGAGAGAGAGAGAGAGAGAGAGAGAGAGAGAGAGAGAGAGAGAGAGAGAGAGAGAGAGAGAGAGAGAGAGAGAGAGAGAGAGAGAGAGAGAGAGAGAGAGAGAGAGAGAGAGAGAGAGAGAGAGAGAGAGAGAGAGAGAGAGTGAGAGAGAAAGAGAGGTGGAGAGAATTAGAGTATGAAGTTAATTTAACTATCTCATTGAAGAAATCATTTTTTTAGGTATTAATTATATTGATATGGAGAACTGCTTTAAGTTTTGCTAGTTTAGCATATGATTTTGCATGAGCATGTAATTGAACTAATGAATGTATGTGCATCTAATATGTTTTAATATGTATGCTTTAGAATGCATATGAATGTGTTAGCATGTGCATATGTGTGAGTGTTAGCAAATGATTTAAAGCATAGGTAAGTAATTGAATTATTGTATGCATATGCATAAATGCATCTAAGTATTAGCATAAATGAGTATTTGCATATTCATGAGCACTAATATGTGTGAGAGCATAATAGCATATGTTTGATGAAATACAAGTTCAAGTAGGAATGTAAGTAAAATTAGTTAAGCAAACATTAAATGAATGAGTTTATGTTAGTATATGTGATAATGCATGTGTGTGTTTATGAGATCATTTGCATGAGTATATGCATGTGTATGATAATGTAAGTTTATGTTCTTATTGATTTTGTAAATTTACTACTGAACGAATGTTTTTTGCAGAAACATTGAAGATGAAGAGCAAATGAAGTGCAATGAACCTAATGTTTTTTTGCAGAAACATTGAAGATGAAGAGCAAATGAAGTGCAGTGAACCTAATGTTTTTTGCAGAAACATTGAAGATGAAGAGCAAATGAAGTGCAGTGAACCTAATGTTTTTTGCAGTGTCGAGAAGCATTGAAGATTAATGAGCAATTGAAGAGCAAATGAAGTGCAGTGAAGTTAATGTTTTTTGCAGACATTCAAAGCAAAAGAATCGAAGAGCATCATTGCAGAAACATTGCAGATTACAATCAGTTAAAGTGAAATACAAGCAGTTGAAGTGAACCGGCAGATTGAAGATCCATTTAAACCTTTTATCTCCATTTAGTCAATTACCCAAATGTTTAGACATTCATCCTAAAGTTTAGACCTTTCATTTGTATTAGAACTATTGTATTGATCCATTAGCTTATCAATTAATTTATTCAAGCAGTTTAGTATGATATCGTTTCGTTAGTTTTCTCATTACTTTCCTTGATGTCTTCTAAGTTAGTTCATGAGTCTGAGCACGGTACTATTGAAAATATTGAAAATGTTCCGCCAACTCTAGACAGACCAGAACCCTCTAGTTTACCTGAAAGTTTAGTAGAAGAACCCATTATGGAAGCTTCAATCTCATATCAGGAAGCTGTTGCTATGTACGAGGCTGCCCGTCCTTACGGTCCATAGCTATTTAAACTATGTACATTGTATAGAATAACCTTATTTTCAATCATAGAAATAGGTAATTTAAATTATTTTATCATTAGAACCCTTATTTTCATAAGCCTGAGTTTGCTACAGACACCCCGCGTGTGCCGAACGATTTAGGCGGATGACTTGATCCACCATCCGAGCATCTCTCACGACCCGACATTGGTGAACCCGACGTGAACAAACGGCGATGCAGCTCAGGTATAAATTTTAAATTTTGCTTGCATATGCATACATCGACAGGTTGAATTGCAGAAGCTTCTTCATCCGTGGGAGCTGTGGCTGTGTGGTTGGAACCTTGCACTTTTCTAGGTGTTGAGGGCTGTTCCCTAGGGAACTGAGCGCCTCCACGAAGAGTGGCAAGTAGCTACCCTCATCTCTCCACCCCTCTCATCGACATTAGAAGGAGGAACGTTTGCACAATCATCTATTAGCAATTGATGTATTAGATTTTGATCCTATTTAAAATTGTATAAATTTTCACACAGTCACTTTTTGAGCCTCTTCTTCGATTCAAATTGCAGGTATTGACCTATCCTCTCAGACTTCTTGTTTCTCTAATCTCAATGGGTAAAAAGAAAACAGTTCATTTAAACACACATGAAAAGAACTCTACTATGGAGGGTTCAATTAAGAATGCAAATTTGGGACTTGAAGTGCAAGTCAAAGATTTAGAGGATAAGTTAAATTCGTCAAATCAAGCAAAGTTTAAAGAAGTATTTCTGTTAATTGACAAGTTAAGTGAATTTTCAAATTCAAATAGTGTGATGTGTGGAATTTTACAACAAGTTGTTAAAACTTTAAAGATTCAAATAGATGATTTGACCAAACAAGTTAATGAACACCCTAAATGCAAGTGTAATGAACATGAAATGCAAAGTTTATCTCCAAAGTTGCCTAATGAAACCCATATGAATGAGTTTAGGAAATCCACCTTTAGGGCTATGAATAGGAAAGTATATCCCTTAAGATGCTTTTGGTGTGACCAACTAGGTCATATGTACGAGGATTGTGT
Source organism: Ceratopteris richardii (assembly GCA_020310875.1). Taxonomy (NCBI): domain Eukaryota; kingdom Viridiplantae; phylum Streptophyta; class Polypodiopsida; order Polypodiales; family Pteridaceae; genus Ceratopteris; species Ceratopteris richardii. The sequence goes on along the minus strand of CM035407.1, from coordinate 56,619,658 downwards.
TGCTTATAGTAATGCATGTCAAAATCACTTAGTCATTTCACATAACCTGAAGATTTGTGATTATCAAACACAACTACCTTTGAAATTAAACTTAGGTCGAGGAGGGATGATAGACTATTTTGATCAAACAAAATTGAGTCCTAAAACCAAACTTCAAAAACAATGGAAACCGAAGAGTCATAATGAGAAAAGTAATGTATGTCAATTACATTCTATGAACAAGGTTGTGAATAAAAGTAAATGCTTGGACAATGATCAAAACCTTCTTACACCTAAATCTATGAGTAACATTGATATTCAAACTACATTTAAGGATCAAGATACATGGAATAAGATTAAGAAAGAAGAAGATGTAAGGATAAAAGATGATGAAAATGAACAATCAATTAATGGAAATGAAGACATATATGCGGTTAAAACAGAACCTAAAGTCATAAAAATTGACAATAAATGTGACAAAAATAAAAATGATGAAAGAATAGTACAAACATCTGAAGATGAAAATCTTCAAATTCAATTAGAACATGATAAGAATATGGAAAAATGGATACAAGAAGCTAGATGGAAGATTGAAAAAAAATACCAAAAACGCATCTAAAGTTAAGAAAAAGGAGAAGAATGTAAGTGAATAGTTTTATTGTGATGGAATTGTTTATTGAAGATAAAACATTTCAAATTTTGATTTTTGCTTGCTGCATATATGCTATTTTCCTAAAAATTGAGAAACATATACTTAAATTGTTTAGTTTTAATGTTTGAAAAGCTAATTACAAACTTA